>NDXB01009519.1:124802-149228 GCA_002631895.1 Agapornis roseicollis
GGGGAAAAAAAAAAAAAAAAAAAAAAAAAAGGATAAAAATGGCTTGAACCGTTCTGAAGGTTTGGATCTGTGTAGTTAAATGCAATGCTTGTCTCCAAAGAAAACACGTCCAAGAGATTTGATTTTGAAGAATGTAAGAACAGTAATAAGCTACTAACCATGGAGTTGCCTTTCACTATCTCCCTGGTTGAGAAATATTTGCTTGAAAAAATTTTCCAGTTGCATATAATTTCTAAAATTAAACCACAGGTAAAGTCAAATGAAAACATCACTAATTTGACACAGAGCAAAATAAAATGTCTCAGTATCGTATAATAGACTTAATTATAATGTTAGCTAAAAATATGCAATAAAGAACTCCTACAAAATCCAAAGGCAGAATTCTTCATTTATTTGTCAGCTACAAAAACCAAGGGTTTAGCAAACCTTGTTCTAAATATTGCATTTTCATTTTCAGTCTGTTATTGTGAGAAGGATCACTACACCTGTACAGAGCAAACAAAATAAAGTTTAACAACTATATGGGTTGCTGTAACCAAACATTAATAACTAGCAGTCAGGAAAGTCAAAGAGAATCAAAACAGCATGTTATTTGGCTCTGTTATTTTAAGTTTTATAGGGATTCTTGTTAATTAAGGACAATATTTGCATAAAGAATTTAAGTAAAAGTTACAATACTTCAGGACTAAACCCAGTTCCTCAGCTACTCATAAATACATGTTTTCAGTTCCACCAGATAGAAAACCTTCCTTAACTGTCAGAAATAACATCACCTAAAGATAATTTTCAGCCACAGGTGTAACTCCCTATGCATCTCCCTCTTTAATATCTATGTAGAGGCTTTGTCTTGTTGTGTTGAATTAAAAATAGGTTAAAATCCACTGGAGCAGATGTACTGTTTCTGATTTGAAGCAAAGTTTGCATTTCTGCAAGACGATTGTCTCTTCTGTTTGAATTTTACATATTTCATGGAAAAGCCTCCAGGAGTATATTAAGCAACGTGACAATCATTTGTCACTTATCCTAGCTTGAGGAAGAAATTGTATGTTCACTGTAGGTTTCTGTTCATTTAAAAAATTGAAAAAGGAAGTATGCCTACTGCTTGTGTTCGCTGAGTCTATTGTCAGACATTTTTACTTCTGATATGACAGTTATGGAACCCAGCACTAAAATTTCAAGATTTAGCCCTAAAGACAAACCTCAACACATAGTTAGAAATTAGATGGGTTTTTCCTTCTTTTCAGCTTCTAAAGACTTGAACATGGTTCTCTCCTTGCCCTTGGGAAGCCCTTGCAAGGAGCTGTAGGACTCAGAATTGTATATACTTCCCTTCCACAGTCACCTGGCAAATATGTGAAATTAGAGCACAGCCATTGCACATAGCTCAGGTCTTCCCTGTTTAAAAGTTTTTCAGGAAGTCACCCAGTGTAAGAAAGTCTAAAAGTATCTGAATAACCTTACGTGCCCTGGTTTCAGCTAGGATAGCGTTCATTTTCTTCCTAGTAGCTGGTGCAGTGCTGTGTTTTGGCTTCAGTCTGTGAACAATGCTGATAACACACTGATGTTTCAGTTGTTGGTCAGTAACACTCACCCTGATCAAGGACTTTCCAGTCTCTCATGATCTGCCAGTGAGGAGGGGCACGGGAAGCCAGGAGTAAGCAGAAACAGGACACAAGACCCAAACTAGCCAAAGGGGTATTCCATACCACAGCATGTCATGCCCAGTATATAAACTGCAGGGATTTACCCAGCAGGGACCGATCACTGCTCGGGTCGGGCTGGGTATTGGTGAGCAGGTGGTGAGCAGTTGTGGTGTTTATCTTTGGTCTTTTGTCTCTTGAGGGGTTTTATTCCTTTCTTTCTCTTTATTTCCTTTTATTACTATTACTACTATTACTTTTATTATATTTCACTTTATATCAATTGTTAAACTATTGATATCCAAACCCATGTGTTTTTACATTTCTTCTGATTCTCCTTCCCATTCAGCCAGGTGGAATGGGAAGGAGAAGAGAGACGTGAGAAGTGGCTACTTAGATGTCAGCTAGAGATAAACCATAACATAACTGTAGCATCTGAGCTCCAACTATTTTATAACAGCCAGCCATTTTGGGTCCTCTTGGTCTTCAGTTCCCTCAAAACCAGGGTTTCAGATTTTTCTCTCACATCTCCATTCAATTCAGCTTTTAAACTTCTAGACAGTACAGATCTGTGAATGGTAGTCAATCCCTTCCACATACCCAGGGATGAAACTTCTGAAGATGTATTATGGTCTAATTTAAAGAAAATCCCCAAAGTTCCCTATTTGAAAGACTGTACTAACCAATTAGAGGACATCCAGTTTTATCCTGTTTCTAACAACGTTAGGAAGGAAAAACTTTTCTCTTGCCATCCTCCACATGTCTGTTACTCCCTACAGATTAAGTCTTTTCCCCAAATAAAGAGACTTGCTAAAAGTTTGCTTTAAAAGACAGGACAATAAACCTAGGAATAAATTCTTGATTCTTGAATGTTCCTGAATTAGTTTACATTTTTATAGAGAGTCTCCTGCTAATATGGAAAAATCTGAACTAATAATACTTCGACAGAATTTTAAGTTGTCTGCTTTACATGTGGTAAGAGCTGTTGACCAGACACTGAAGTTATACTTGTACTGTCAACCAGAATCTGTGGATTTTCGTCAAAACACAATGGAAGAGAAAATTTCTAAAGAAATCCTTTAACATATTGGGTGCTTTAATTTTCTTGGTTCTCTTTTGCTCCCACCATGTCACTGTTCCATTATCTGCTCTGATGTTAATCAGAATGACTGGGTCATCCTCTTTTATAAGCTTGTTGGATTAATTCTTTTTTGAGGTCATCTGTCAATTGACTTTAGTAACCAAATATAAATTGTATGGTATTTTAATATTCTGCCCTTTCCCTATGCTTTAATCTAGAAGTGATGAGAGACAAAAAGAAACCCAGGCAAGTTTGCATTTTGGGAAGCAAGATGATTAATACCATTATCTAATGCCTTTATAATTTCTCCTGCCTTGGACACCCTTATCTTTCCTATTGAGTTCAAAGTAAGTGAAAAGAAATTCAACATCTTCCAGAAATAGTGCTTTAGTATTTCGAGTAATATAACTGCATATTATCGCTGGAGAAATTTGTTGATATTGGTATTTGAGACACTTAAGCTTGACATTCAGAGTTCTGTGCTATTACGAATGCATCTCTATTAAGGCAAGTTCTCTCTGTCTCTCTCTCTGTCTTTGATGTTGCCTTTTGAAATGTAACATTAAAAAGCAGTATTTTCCTTCACTGTATTTTTAAAGATTTTGAAACAGTTTAGCAAACTGGTTTTGGGCCATCACCCAGCAGTAAGCTATTTTAATTGTGTATCAACAATTGCACTGGTTTTTTTAAAAACCTTACTAGGTAACTGCAGAACTTTGGATTGAAAGGTCAAGATTGCAAGTTGACCAGTTGAGTATTAGTTTTGCAGATCTGAAGCAAATACTTCAGCAAGTAGCAGACAGACACACGTACATTGAAAAGCATCTACAATCACAATTTATTCAGTCATTACAAGAAATAGGTATCAATTAAATGAAATGTGTTCTTTGTTTTGTTCCTGTACCACAAGGAATGTACAGGGTAAGTACCTTTTATGTACTTACCTAAAGGTAAGTTTAGGCAAGTTCAGAAGCAAAATAGGGATCACAAGGTCCTTCCTTACCTATTTAAAGATTTTATTTAAAAATATCAACGAGTTTGTGAGTTACTTACAGTCTTTATTAAGAACACGAAGAAAGGTAGACAGCAATTCTGTTGTTTTAAATTAAAAATAAAATTATAAAGAGAAATGGAGAACAGGGTTGTGATAAAGTTTGTTCTTTAAGAATACTAATATTTGTCCATGAGGATTCTGCTAAGGATTTCAGACTGTGCTATGGAAAGAGGAGATAGTCCAGAACATTCATAGTGCTATCAGTACAGCCAACTTACAAAGCCAACAGGAAACCTGGAAGTAAAATTTTCCCCATTTGTGTCAGTATTTTGGGGAACGAGCGAGTGGTGTTCAGACCAGGACAGGTTTGAATTATGGGTTAGATGTGGAACTATGTAAATTCTGGGGTTTGCTGGGCTTTTCTTCTAAGCCACAAACAAGAGGTGACTGCTGCTTAGTGTTTTAATTTTGTATTCACAAGAACTGCAAAGAACAAAATAAACAGCTTATAGGATGAACCTTTGTTAATGCCCTGTTTATGAGTTTCGATTTCACTGCCATTCAGTCCTTCCAAGGGCTGATTCATATAAAATCAAGATAATAAATTCAACTCTTGCTTGTCTCCTTTCTTTATACTTTCTTTTTGAAGGTATGTGTCAAGCAGATAGTGCTGGAAAATGAACTGCTTCCTTTTTCTGCAGAATTTATACATCTTGGGTAACTACAGTGCATACTGCCCTGCATCATCAAGGTTTTAGCCACTATCAAGTAGATGACTGCAGAAATAAGAATTAGGCTTCACTCCTTGCCTAGAAATGGGTGTGACATCCTGAGGCTATTCAAAATATTCAATTTAAGAATTACAGCATTAGGGCAATGAAGCAGAGAATCATAGGCTATAATCAATACTTTGTGCTCATCTCTCTCCAGACTCTGTACAGATTTTTTTCTTTACATGCTTACAATCTGCATATGTTTATAATCTGAAGGTAATAGGAGAGCTCCCTGTTACTTTATAGAACTTTTTCATCTTAAGAACAGAAATCAGGCTTAGTGTCAGGCATGCTGGAATGCTAAAGCCCCAGTGATTTCAGTAACCTACTTCTCTGTCACTGGATAACAGCCACTTTTCACTTCTCCTGTGGGTAGCAACAAGATAATGTCAGACTAGAAGAGGTATTTTTTTAAATATATTCTTCTAAAATAGTAATGTTGTTTTCTCTTTCTGAAGAAAAAGAATTTTGACATTTCCATTTCAATGCCTTTCCCAGAAACAATTAATTTATACTTTCTAACATGTTTTGCCATTCTAGCCTTTCTGAATTTAGTGGCAAAATTCCCAATATAAATGGGAGTAAAGTTTTCTTTTCCACATATACAGTTTTTCTTCTGTGTACACACTTGTGTGGGCCTCTAGTTCAGTTTTCACATATTGTTTTGCCACTATCTCTGTTCACTCAGCCCCTTACCCTGTTTTTCAGGCACAGAGGGTTGCTGGTTTAAGTGGTACAATTTACATGCAGGGAGACCCTGTGCATTCAGGTAGAGGATCTGTTGTTTCTGTGCACTAGGGATAATCTACAAACCCCATAGTGGAGAACAAGTTGGGGTCAAACAGGTCACCTTGGAAAATATGGCACTATAAAGAGAGTAAGAATGGTACCCGGCTCTAAGGTATTTGTCTTTCTTCACCCAGGCGTTCCCTTTCTGTCAGCACTGGAACAACTGAGTTTTACTTCTGCAAAGGTTAATTCTGTGCTTGTGTGTCTGACTATTTGAGGGTGTATTACACATTGCATGTAGCAGCTTGACATAGCCATGGGGCAGCAATTCTACCCCCTGAGCAGGCAGCCATACCTAACAGAAGAGCCACAGAAGTAAGCAGTTTGTGCCAGATGCAGCTATAGCCATGACCAGGTTTACTAGTCACCACTGCAATGGAAAAGAAAGGCAGCATCTAGAAAATCTGGATGTGACAGGGGTATGACAAGCAGGAACCCCTTGATTTGTCCTGACCCCCTGGGGTTATTGGCCCTGAACAATGGGCAAAGGGGAGTATGCTCATTGAAAGTGGTACTTTCTTGGGCCAACACAAGTTCAGGCTTCCAGTAAGTCTATCTGTAAATGCTTTAACTAGCAAACATATGGGCCAGGACAGGGGAGACTGGGACATGTCACCTGTCTCCTAGATGCCCTTGTGCTCTTCCAAACCCTGCAACCCACTTCTATCAGCCCTCTTCATATCTTCTGGCCAGGACTCTTGAGCACAACAATAGATCCAGACTGGCAAGTTGCTTCTCTTGAGGATTTTCCTCCTGAACAGGAGGTGCACTATCACTCTCAGCCCCATAAAGGATGTTTTCCGGTACTCTCCACACATCTCTGTTTTCCCTCTTCCTTTACCTTTAATAGGAATGACAGAATTCAAAACAAAGTCTTGACAGGGAAAGCGTGTTGTCAATCTGCTTGAGGTTTTTGTACAAGAGGTCTGTCAGTGATGGATCTCTGTTTCCATGGACAGTGTAATTCAGGGGCCTGTCAGGAACATGTCTTGCTCTGTAAAATAGCATTTTCGTACTTTCTAACACAGTGAAGAAGCCACAAAACTGTAGAAACTTACACCATGAACTGAGTGAGCCCAGGCATATCAAAAGCAGAGAGAGGACTTGCAAGCTCATTAATTTTCTTGTCCCATTACCAGTCTTGTGTGAATTAGGGCTACAACTTTCACATTGGTATTCAGGAGGTCATTTGTCACACACAGAGAAATAAATTAGGGAGATCACTAATGGTGACAAGCGTACAAGACTACTTAACAGTAGGAGCGTTTCAGTCCCTTTGGGAATGAGAAAAGCAAGGTTTCATGGCCCTCTGGTCCAGTTGCCATAAATCCAGCATATCAGCAACTAACGTATCAATGCACACCTCTGAACTGGATATATGCATGCAATTAATATGTGTGACTATACAAATTCAAACTTAAAGCCTAAAGTTAAAGGTTTATATAGAGCTTAGTTTTCAAGGAAGGATGTGTCATGTAACATTTGCTTGACCTAGAAAGAAAGTAATTTGAATTACCATAAGATTCCTTAATCCTGTTAAACTTACTTTCCTGAGATAAACTGAAAATCCAGTGGCTCTTACAGACTTCTCTTCTGCTTAAGGGCTACTCCCCTTGCATTGGGGGAAAAAAAAAGAAAAGGAAACCCCCCTGTGTGTGTTGCATGACCAATTGTAATGAAACTGGTAAGCTAATCTTCACAATATCAGGACAGCATAAATTCTCTTTGTAGTGACTAATAAGGCCAGTCTGGCAGGGGGATCCAGAATCAAAAGCTTTATCTCATCTGTCTGTCTCCCTTGCCTGCCTCCTACCAAAGAAGTCTGCTAAATCAAAACCACCAACCAAGCTCCCTTCCTGTTTCCCCTGGAAATGTTATCCATTGTGAATAGTGGCTTGAAGTCACAATTACTTCAGCATCTTTATTAAAACATAATGTTGAGATTTTACCTAAGATTAAGTATATTCCTCCTGCTAAGTTTTATTACACTGAAATAGAAAGTCTTTGGGAATTACTGAAAGAAGTAATTTTTTTTTAATATTTAAACGCTAAAGAATAAAAATCCCCTTTTCATGCACTGAAGCAAAGTGCAAGTAAGACTAAAACCAATACATTTAAAAATGGATGATTCTCACTGGCTTTACAGCAGCAAACATTGCCATCCTGATCCTGATGTGGCAGGAGACTAATTGGGAATATTTCAGCAAAAGCACTGCTTTTCTAAGTATTTCTGCAAGAGCCCTTTCCTTTGTAATGCAACCTGAATATTGTAGACAGTCTTCGATTTAGTATTGACTTCAAAGGAACAATCTCTGTCAAATGCACTACATTCCTAGCTCATTTCAAGATGGAGAAGCCCTTTCTGTCAGGGAAGAAGAAAGGAAAAGAAAGAGGTTTGTTTAGTTCAAATCCCCACTGGTTGACTTCCAATACATCAGAAAACTGGTCCGTAGTCAGTCTCTCTAAATAAGAAAAAGGAAAAAAAAAAAAAGACAGCTCAGTGATTAATATGCTCACTTGAATAGCAGAGACAGATATCTGCATGTTCAAATCCTTCCTCTGCCAGGCTGTGGAGCAAGGATGTGAAGCTAAACCCCATGTTTCAGGAGAAGAACAGGCGATCTTAGATGAGTTTCCATATTAGTCTCTTCTGACAATTTTTTCAGTGGATATAAAATACAGGAGTAATGTTTGCAGCAGAAGCAGTTCTGCATCATCATGAAAAAAGTGCCTTAACTTTCAGGCTACCGGATTTCCCTTATCTGTCCTGTTGCTATCTGACTGCAGTTAGTGAAAGATTTTATGCAGTAGATGTGTTTAGCTGATTTAATTCATCTGAGATCAGAGACTAAGAATAATGCAGAAGGGACAATTCTTGTCAAGTGTAAAGTCAAGCTGTACACACATGTCTAATGGGTAAAATGTAAAGTAGAGGAAAGAAAATGGGTGTGGAGGGGAGCTGCCTCTGAAGGGTTGTATAATGGCATAGCAGAGGCTTTGAAGATCCATTCTTTGGAAATGATAGCATGATGCCTGAAGTCCTTTGTGGATCCAGTTGGGTGCTCTAAGGGTAAAATATGAAGGACAGTAAGAATATACATAGGATGGACATTTGTGTAGGGCAAATCTTCAGACCTTCCTTCCACCCCTCCACATGCGGACACAGCTGCAATCCCATGAACCTGTCACTTTACCCTTATGCAGCCTCCCTGTACCCAGTCTCCCCTCTCAAGAGAAGGCTCTTTGGCACGCCCAGACTGCCCTGAAGGAATGGACATAAGCAGAACATGCTCTGTCAAATATGCATATCTTATTTATAGCTGACATAGAGCATCTATTGTTCTTGGCTTGTTTATGCTTTATTCCCTGTGGCATCTGCTAATACATTCTTGGTCTGTTTCTTATCTTTTACTGACACAGATCAGAAGCATTTCTAGACCTCTGGGTGGATAAGGGCTTGACATTTCTCTTCTAGTTCAGATCAATATCACAACAAAAGGGATGGGTCAAACATTTGCAGCTCTCATGCCTTTATTATTTATTAGCATTCAATTGTCTCTCACCTCTTATTGACCTTTCTATTCAACTAATATGAAATCAAGGCCCTTTGAACCCAAGTGCCAAGAGGTGCAGCTGTATTGCTGGCTTATGCCCTGAGTAACAAACAGCTAAAGAACAGTCTGTAACATATGCTGCTCGCGCATATCTTACCCAGGAAAATGCTACTGAATGTGATCAAACCTCCCAGGGAACTTGGCCTCTCTGTAGAGCTTATCAATACCTAAAGCAATTCCTGCAGTTTCTAACCTCTCCCTTGCCTAATACTGTTTCTGATAAGCACTGAGGAACAAATTACTGTGATTATGGTTTTGTACCACATAGAAGTAGATAAAGTGTATGGTGGTTGAAATCTGAAACCAGTGAAGCAGCGGTGGCAGTCCCTGCCTCCATGGACTATCTCTGCACACCGACAACCTTCAAGGGCAGCCTCTGGCTGGCATCACTCTCAGTGACGCCAGGAAGAGAGGCCACTTTTTGTTCTCACATTCTATATTTCATGGCTTATTTTAAATATGATTATATGGATATTAATTAGTTTTGTATTTACCCAACAATAGCTAGGGCTTTATCACATGGATAGATTACATATCTTTCTCACGTCTTCCCAGAATATTAGGGGACCAATAATCACAAATGTTCAGATATGGGCAGAATGGGAGTATGCATACTCATTGCATATGGGTACACAATGCACATGGGTGCACTTTTCCTTTTACCTACACATGCCCACACTAGAACAGATTAGCTATAGGCTTAGATGTGCAGCTTTACAAGAAGTACATGTTGTTTACATGTTTCCTAGAGCCCTGAGATGCATGGCAGTACAAGGACTGTATCTTTGCTGATATTACATGATATAATCTACTGGAAACAAGACAAGAAAACCAGGGCCTGACACACAATCACAATACAAAAGTTAAAAATAATAATCATAAATAAAAAACCCCCTGTTTATGAATGACAATGTAAATCCATTCTACTTTGTGGATTATGCTAATGCATGGAGTATGTGATTGCATGTACTGACATGAGTTTGATAAGCAGAAGCTTGTTTTACTCCCCATGGGAACAGTTGATCTTTGATGCCTTTAGCATTGACAGACCTTAATTTTTACGACTTTGAAAAACAATATTCTTGTGTGTCATAACAGAGATATTTATTTCATTTAAATTGTGAGAAACTGTCAGAGCTGCTAGGGTTTTAAGTTTAGTGTGAAAGAAATGCAGGTAAGGCACATCCACTATTTTGGTCATTGTTTCTGGAAAATAAAGTTCAAATATTATTTTGATTTTTCTGTCTTAATCAAACACAGGCTAACTCCCCAGTCCTGAATATCCCATGCCCTGGAGTGTGGAAGGTCTAGAGGCAGACACTAATTTTTTTTCTTGAAGCTATTTTCATTCAAAATGTACTTATTAAGGAGCATAAAGGTAACTTCCTTGTAGTTTTTATTGATATAAAGTTTCAGGAACCTAGGCACAATTTTCTGTGTATAGAGCCATTTAGGATAAGTACCACTGAATACACATTTAACATGCAAAAGGAGAGAACAACACTGTTGGCCTTTTTAACATTATAAAGAGGAGAGGAACCATGTGCCATACAGCAAGATCCTCTAAAATTTTCTCCCCCTTCTGCAGTATACAAATAATGTAAAGTCTCTGGTTGTACCTCTTGCAAGCAAACAATGAGGAACATTTAAAACATTAGATTTTCTTGAGAAGGAAATACTTCAAGAAAGGGCATTTTTTGAAAAGGGAAAAGGGGAAAATGAATCAGTAAAGTGAAGCTTTTCAGTGGGCCAGTCTCACAAAAAGAATGGCAATGAATACATCTATAAAAGGTATGTTTACCTCCCGTAACCTCCAGGACAACAATTATTTCACTAGGCTCAGAATATTCTTCCTTCCTTTCATTTTTTTTTTTTTTTCATTTTGAATTAACTGCTTGTGTAGACAAGCGTCTGCTGCCTCTCCATCTCACAGCTGCTCTCTCCTGCATTTATTCTTACTAGTCTGTATCCCCTGCCCATTTTCAAGCAAATATTTCAAGACTCTGAAATGGTCAGTCAGGGCGAAAGGCCAAGAAGTGAAATCACCTCTTTACCACTAGATTTCCTTCTATTTTACTTTATTTCCCTAGGAAAGTTTGCCTCATCCGAAAAAGTCTGTGAGTGCCAGAAGTTTGTTGTATAATTGCAATTCTAGAGGAAGTACTAAAATTTGGGATTTTCTGACTTTAAATGAAAATTCATTAATTTCTCCAAATGTTTTTATTTAGGTCAAACACATAAATCTGAATTCATCTGCCGTTCTCATTTGCTTGGGTTTTTTTCTAGGATGGGAGGACATCAACACTGTGCTCAACATTTTCCCAGACCTGTGAAATCTATGGTTTACACAGGCTACTGATGGCATCCCTAAAGACTAGGAGGGAAATGGCATAAAAAGGTGTCAAACTGATTCTGACAATAATGCTTTTTAAGGATGGCCTTTGAGGCACAAAGTAGCTTTGAGGCTGCGAACATCCCTCAGTAAGCAGTGGCTCTTCCACAGCTGCTTAAAAGAATATTTGAAGAGCAGCATGCTGTCTTTCTGTGGAAACTGCCTTTTATTTTAGCTGTCATTGTCCTTTGCTCCATGCTGACAGCCCTGCACCACCTGGCATCAGGCTGCTATGGGGGCTGCCCAGCTGTGCAAATATGCTGCTATCACCAGCACCACCTCGCACCTCAGAGCCTGTGCTGCACTGGGCAATGGCAGCAGGGATGTGGCCCCTCGGCTTCCTCTGGTATGTCAGCACTGGTGAACGATCTTACTTCTCCTGTCTTTTCTTTTGATTTCTTCCCTATTCTCTTCTCTTGTATCTACTCCCTCTTTTCCTGCTTAATAATTTGATTCTATCCTGCAGCTTTCCATTCCCTCAACTTAACCCTGTGCTACATGCTCAGCCTATTGTATTGTATTCTACTTCTCTCCTCTCCTGTCTTGTCCTATAGCTATACATACAAACATCTGAATACATTTGCATAAAAACACAACTGGAAGCTCAGATTCTGCACCATGTGGACACTTCATATGGAGCAATAAAATATATCAAACCAGTCAAAACTCTCACCACTGCTGGATGTTGCCATTCAAGGTACAGAGAAAAGTGAAGATGATACAGTGGAAGTTGATCATACCATGAAGCACTTTAGTACTATTGCTATTTTTGACATTGTTAACTGCAAACTAGACCATATTACCATACCCTACCTCCAGTTCTGGGGAACCCCTGAACATGAAGCTCAAATGGGGCAACCAGACAGTGCTACATAATACAGGAGATGTGAAGAATTTGGAGGCTGGGACAGAATGAATAGGAATTATCCAGTCAACAAAATGAAGGAGAGTGGACTAGAGTGAGAATAAAAAATATATATTTATAAATTAAAGTATTTTTGGAAAATATTTTAAGTGTTTCATTTGAGAGTTCTGGAGTTCATTTCCCCCAGCTAATTACAGGATTGGAATCATTCTTAATAACTCATTAAAGAGACTGGAAGTGTTAACAGAATATATTAATTTTTTTGCATCATTAGTAATGAAAACATGAACATCTAAACTGAACAGGCTTTAAGGGAAACATGTGCATGGTAATGCTACAGCCACATCTTTTTATTTGTTTGGTATTGCTAATGCAGTCCATCTGTTAAATGTCCCTTCAGCAGTTCAGGATTAGTTTTATTTCATGTCCATGTCATAAATGTAACAGATACACCACTGTGCTCACAACAGCGAACCACAAATATCATTCCTTGTTTTTAAAGAAAGTCCCATAGCTAAGTGGTAATGTCACTGGAAATTGTTATTACAGTAGACAGGAACTTGCATGACCCCTGCTGGGTTATCTTTTCCAAACCGTGGAAGTGAACCTTGTAGTCCTTCTGAGAGATGAATAATTAAATTCTTACGATCGTTCAAGTTGTTACAATAGGACAAAAATTCTTATTTTCACTTCCTATCCTTTTCCCTGGAAAATTGCTTTTTTACTCCCTGTTGCAAGTTGTTTGACTGAATGCAGGGAAATTCATGAGAAATCTTGGCACACTTGAAATATGACAGTTCTCATTGGCTTCAAGAGGGTCTGATTTTTAACTTAGGTACTTTCTTAAAGAAGAATATAACCCTTTAGTGAGAAAATACTTTGCTTAAGCACAACTTAATGTGAAATTTGTGGCTATCTTATTTGATAAACCACTTCTTAAATACAGATATCAATTTCATGAAGCACTAGAGTGAGGAAAGGAGGATTTAACCCATAGATTTTGTGGCACGCTGCCAAACAACAGTGATTCTCACTTTTTGAAATACCTGTTTCCGTTGGGTTATTTAAATTACTACCTGTGTCTTAATAGAGCACTGAAAGACTGGGAATGTGTTTTGGCTTTCCTCACAATAAATTCAGCAGAAGGATGTCTGGATCTAGTAGAGATACAGGGTGGAATGGGGGTGCAGAAGAAGGCTCATAGGGCCAATACAGCCTCTCCACTGACAACTGGTGTCTCTCCAACTCCAATCTGTGTGGACTCCAGAAGGTTGCCACAAGCTAAAAGGCTGGAGCCATGCAGAGAGGCAGTGCTGGTAGACTATCTTCTCCTTCCTTTTTAATCCCTCTCCAAAGTTTCCAACCCCAAAGAAATCTGGATCATCAATAGATCACAATATATTTCTTCACCTGCACAGAAGAGGTGATAAAAGGAGGTGCACTTTAGCAGCCTTCCTTTACACTAGGAACAAAGAGATGCTTCAGCTGCTTCTGCTGTTAGACACTGTTTCCAGGTTTTGTGATGACAGATCCATTTCCAGACATTTTGCTGCATCCCTTTGGGGATTAGATGTGTCACAGACACTTTAGTGACCTTAGTCATGCCCTATGCATCACATGTTATGTGATCATTTCATTTGTCCACTTTGCAGCCAGGCAGGTCTCTTTTACTGCACCACCCATCTATCTCTGTGAAGCACAATACAGCTCTTAGCAAGAACAGGATACTGTATCTCTCTACAAGACTACTTCTAATGAAAATATATCCCCTTAAAACCTAGCAGTTGCAAAGTATTTGCTTGCACATGGCTGACCTATTTCCTGGTTAGTCACAAAAAAAAAAATGTACCTCATAAAGAATACAGAAAAAAATCCACTCTAAAAGAGAAAAGGAGCTTTATTAATTCAGCCCGTCTCATATTACTCCTTAGTCAAAATGTACATATTGTTATAAAAGAAATTCAGCTACATAATGAAACAAAAAAACTAATGGCTCTTAGTGAAATTACAATTAAAGCAATCCACTGCTTTTTTGAAGGCTCAGATCTTACAGGCAAAAGTCTACAGCTAAATAAGGCTTTTACTACTGACCAAAACTCTACATTAAGACTTACACATCAGTCAGTCATATAACATTCACATTCATGTAATAAAGTGGGTTTGGTATGTAGAAATTTAGTTCCCTCACATACTGACTGGTACCAACATTTGTGTGTGAGTGAGCACTAATCCTCTCTTTCAAGAAAGGATTTCTTCAGGAAAAGTCCATGAAAACACTTAGTGAAAGGCAGTTTTCTCATTTACCTAAAAAGAGCTTATTTCTGGAAATCCAGCAGACCTGTTATTTTTTAAATGCTCTGCAGGACTTTAGGTGGCAGCTCTGGGAGCAAAAGCAGGTATACATGCAGATCAAGCAGATGTATAGCTGTCTCCATTTCCTGCTGGCAAAAGACTTTGGCTTTGGCATGCAGTGTTTTCATCCTTCTGTGTGGTATGAGTTCCTTTGATAAGACTGGACTGCCTGGGGCACTAGAGACTTAACGTGTTGTTTTTAAATTGCTGGTTCAAATATAGCTTAGGAAATTAAAGTCATGGCCTGTGTGAAATAAGCCAGTAGTACCTGTCAATTACCTGGCGGAAAGGCCGTCCCAAACAGCTCAACTCATGCCCTTGCTGACAGCTGACAAGGGAAGCAAGGGAGCAAATGTTTCCATAGACCAAGCTGCTTTCTCCTCCCCAGGGACAGGGCCTTAGGCCTTAGGTATAAAATGGAAATTTGGGGGCTTCTACATAATTCCTTCTATTTATAAAGGTTAGTTTCTATTTAGCTACAATAAATGGACCCAATTTTGAAAGAGAAAACAAACTGAAGCTGTAGGATTGCAGAGGCATATTAGGCAAAGCCTTATCAACATTCTCTAGTAAGACAGCAGTAGTAAATATGTATCAACCTCTCTTCTCTCTCAAACCTATCAAGCTCATTTGGGGACAATGGCTCAAGATACTAACCTGACAGGTATTTGTAGAAGCTTAGCTTTTGTACATCCTCAAGAAACATCAAAGGGCTAAAGGAACTTGATTTATATAGTTTAGGTACATTTGCTATATCCAGTGGAGAACTAGAGATCTGAATACTAGATGACAAAGCTTCCTAAAGCAAATTGAAATGCACCTTTCCAGCTCAGGCAGACAGTGAGTATCTCCCCATGCTCAGCCGCACAGGCATATGGTTCCACGCCTCTGTCCTGAGGCACTGTGAAGAAGAATAAACACAGGAGTTACAATTGCAGTAAGCAGCAGAGCTCTGAATGTTTAGCTGCTACAACACTGTAGAATTTGGCTTTGGTAGCTGTGTCATCTCTACACCTTGATTAAACAAAATTTGATTTAATATAGAAATAATCCAACCATTCTTGCTTTGTTATGAAAACCTATTTTCCACAAAATCAAGTCTACTGGCATTCAAATTTAATTACATGCCCAGTTGCATGTAGCAAATTTAGTGCAATTATTTTTACTAAAGCAATTTAATAGCTCTTGAATTATAAAAATTGTAAGAATATAGGCAGCATTTGATGTAGTTTTATTTTTGCTGAATGTCATGATTTAAGCCCAGCCTGTCACTCAGAACCATGCAGTTGATTGCTCACTCCCCCCGCTTCAGGAGGGATGGGGAGGAGAATCAAAAGAATGTAACTCCCACTGGTTGAGATAAAAACAGTCCAGTAGCTAAGGTGTAACACAAATCATTATTGCTACCACCAATAATAATAATGATAAGGGAAATAACAAGGGAAGAGAATATAATCACTCACCACCTGCCAACTGACACCCAGCCCGACCAAGCGGTGATCTATCCTTTCCAGGTAACTGCCCCCAGTTTTACATCCTGGGCATGATGTGCTGTGGTATGGAATACCTCTTTGGCTAGTTTGGGTCAGGTGTCCTGTCTCTGCTTCCTCCTGTCTTCCACTCCTCCCAGGCAGAGTATGAGACTCACAAAGTCCTTGGTCAGACCAAACATTACTAAGCAACAGCTGAAAACATCGGTGTTATCAGCACTGTTCCCAGGCTGAAAGTCAAAAACACAGCACTGCACCAGCTACTAAGAAGGAGAAAAATAACTGCTACTGCTGAACATAGGACACAAGAGAAACAAAATACGCACTGAATGTAAAAGCATTGCTTCAGAGCTCCATCACACAGTGTGACGGTACACCTGTCTTTCTCCCTTTTGAGTTGTTCAGAGAAAATGTGTTCTACCTCTCTGTAGGCCGACAATGAGATCCGTGCCACTAGGTCACAAGCTGGCTGAATGGGTCTTGTTATCCATATTTGTTCTCACTGCAGAGAAGCTGAATTCTTCAGAAAGGCTGAGCAAATACAGAGCCTATGAGCATTCTGGAGCAGCGAGGGCACTTTGTGCAGCCAGACTAAGTCTACCTGGACCATCGATAAAAGACTGTAACTCAAATATCCACAGACTGAAAACTATTGAGGAACCTTACTGTTTCTCTTTACTTGCAAATAGGTTATTTATTTTCTGGGTTTTCATACTTTTTCTTTTTTTTTCTCTTAGGTATTCAAATACTAGGAATTTGTATTGTATCACACATTACAAAATCAAAAACGTCAACAGGAGTTCTTCCAAAGGGAAAGCTAAAAAATGGAATGCACATGTATGTGCCTGGTCTTGTGACATATAAAATGCCTGGGAAAGAGACTCAGATGTGTTTTGTATCTGAATGTACATATCTGGTAACTGCAGATAAACGTCACAATAAGGAGTATGAAAATGAGGCAACACATAGATTGCCTACAGAGCAACAGTTGCAGTGAATCAGTTAGACTTATTTAAGAACCTACTGAAAGTCATCGCAGGCATCTCATGTTCAATGCAGTTAGGCCAACTTGCTTCAAAGAGCTGAATCAGTTTTTGTGAGTGTCAGACTGCCTGTGGTTTGGGAGTAAGGGGGTTCATTGCACAGCTGCATCTAACCCAGAATCCTCCATCTTTCAGAAAGAGGTCACTGAAACTGGACTGCTTTTCTCCTGGAAGTGCTGTGCAACAGGAGCATTTCCCAGGCACAGATATGAGACAGGCTGTGACCCCGGCCCCGCTGCTGCAGCTCTGGGCCTCGCCAACCTCCTGTCCCTCCAACACCGGGCCAGGCACTGGGATTTTCCATCCCTGTCCTCCTCCGAGGCTGGACACCCGCCCGGCGGGCAGGGCCAGCGCTTCCTGGCAGCGCAGGTCGCTGCTTTTCACCCGCCCGCCAACAAACGAAGGATGCCGAGGTCAACCCCGGCTCCCCACACATTTCCTCCGGCAGGCCCGGGGGAGGGCCGTGGGCGCACTGAACGGCGCTGGGGCGGGACGGCACGGGCAGCCGAGGCCAGCCCGAGCCGGGGCCGAGCTCCGCCACAGCTGTCGAGGCTGCCCGTGCGGTGCTGCCTCGCCGCCCTCTGTGCCGCCAGGATGAGGCGGGCAGGGCCCTGGTGCCTACTCCTGGCCGCGGCCTGCACCCTGGCCCGGCCCTCGCCTCCACCACGGGCCGCCGTGCGCTGCCAGGCAGCCGGTGCCTGCTTCAGTGCCCACCTCGCCAACGCCTCGTACGCCGATGCCCGCGCCGCCTGCGGCGAGCGGCGGGGCAGCCTGGCCTGGCTCAGAGGTGAGCCGGAGCTACGCCTGCTGCTGGGGTTGCTGGCAGATGCGGCGGCGGGGTCCGTGCCCTCGCTCTTCTGGGTCGGGCTGAAAAGGAACGCCTCCGCCTGCACCGACGCAGGGCAGCCGCTCCGCGGCTTCTCCTGGGAGGGCACCGGCGGCGGGGCGGCCCGGCAGGAGGTGCCGGCAGCGTTCGGACGGTGGGTGAAGGAGCCCGTGCGGTCTTGCCTCGCTGCCCGCTGCGCCGGGCTGCACCTAGCGGCGGCGGCTGCCCCCGACGGCGGCCCCAGCTGGGGATGGAAGGAGCGGTTCTGCCAGCGGGAGAGCCAGGGCTACGTCTGCAAGTACCAACACGAGGGAGCCTGCCCCGACCTCAGCCCAACGGGCGCACTCGGCCTCTACTACAGCCTCCCCTTCGAGGAGCGCAGCGTCGGCCCCGGCTTTAGCCCGCCGGGCACCGTGGTCACTGTGATGTGCTCCGGGGGAGAGGTGCGGCTCACCTGCAGGCCCAACCGGGGCGGCTTCGCCTGGCAAGGGGCAGAGGGGTCCCTCTGTCCCTGCCCTTTCCATCACGGTCGCCCCGCCATCGGGCGATGCGCCCAGACCGCCGGGTGCATTGATGCCGCCGGCGGCTTCGCCTGTGCCTTCACCACGGGCGGGCGTGAAGGGACGGCCACGGGGGAGGCTCCCACCACTGAGGAAGGCCCTGCGGAGCCGCCGGGTGCTGGGGTAGACGAACGCCGCCCTCATGCCCCGACACCCGGCGGCTCCGCTGGACCGCCCGCCGCCCCCACCGCAGCCTCAGACGGAGAGAAGACAGCTGCTGCCCTGCCCTCCTCCTCCTCCAACTACGTTTTCATCCTGGTGACGGTCGCGGTGGTGGTGCTGGTCATCCTGGTCATGACCGTCCTGGGGGTCTTCAAGCTCTGCTTCAACAAGAAAACCGAGGGCCGCGGGGACAAAGAGCCGCCGGAGGCTGGCAGCAAGGCAGCGGCGGGCTCCGGGGAGTCAAGAGAAGCAGTGGGCGGCGAGTAGCCTCGAGGCGGCCGGAGCCCTGTCCCTCGGGGCTGCTCTGAGCGGCAACTCCCACCCGGGCCGGCGCTCGGCTCCCCCGGCCCCTCTGCTCCAGCCCAGCTGCCCAGGGAGCCGAGGAACAGGCACCTTGGGACTTGGCTGAGCGGGACTTGGCTGAGCAGGACTTGTCAATGTGAAACAGGCGGCTGCCCCCTTGTCAGGGTTTTGAAGCCTTTGGACAGCCAAGACTTTCCGCCGGTCCGAAAAACCAGCTATTCAAGTGCTGACATAAATGCAGCAGCTTGGCCGACACAGCGGTTACTTATCTGTAGCTGCAACCGTTGTGGGGTTTTATCCTCTCAGAAACTGTTCTTCGTGTGCCTTGGAGCAAGTGTGAGGGAGCACTGTGAGCATTTGCATGCTGTAATTCAGAAATCACTCATTCTCTGAGTGATACTTGGAGGCTCTCCTGTTCTTGCTAATTGCTGAAACGTTTGGAGAGGTGAATTGCCACACTTCTGGAGGAAACTGTGACCTATACTCTTCCAGGCTGACATCCTTAAAAATGAAGAGCTTTTCTATACTTAGAAGGTCATTAAATTGCTGAGGCAGTGGGAGGTTAATAGAAAGTCAATTTTATACTTCAGCTGAAGAATAAAGGATGATGTAAAACCTAAATCACTGCTCTGTTTGTTACTTCATGCAATATTTTTGTTGTAGCAGAGCAACGCATTTTTCAGTTACAGCTTTTCTCCCCAAGTGCATCAGTACAAAACGTCTTCTGCATGCAATGCATGGCTCCTTTACACTCGGACAAGGTGCTGACAAACCACACTGTGAGGAGTTATCGTGTGTCCAAATACATCATGCAAGTCCCCTTATTTTTAGTCAGATAGGTTATTTTCCAGGGAGTCCATGGAAAGTAAGGATAGAAGAATTCACCTTTTGTGCCCCTTTCTAAATGAGGTAAACAATTCCTCTGTGATTTCCCTTGGGAATTCCTGCAGAGCAGCTTTCCTCCTGGTGCCAGAACTTGCTTTCTCTGCAGTTCTGAGTGCTGATGCTTACTTCTTAATAGGGTGTTGGTTTTCAATTAAAGTGGTAATGCTTAATATTGATTCAAAGTTTTCTTAGTGCAGTAAGACACAACTAACTGGATCTCATCCAAGCTTTTTGGGGTGTGGAAAGGGTAATGAAAGAACTTTAAACTCTGAAATGTTGGTTTTGGTGGTGGTGTTTTGTTTTGTTTTGTTGTTGTTTTTTTTTGGTTTTTTTGTTGTTTTTTTTTTTGTGGTGGTTGGTTATTGTGGTGGGTTTTTTTTTTTGGTTGGTGGGTTGGTTTTTTGTTTGCTTGGTTTTTGTTTGTTTGTTTGTTTGTTTGTTTGTTTGTTTGTTTGTTTGTTTGTTTGTTTGTTTGTTTGTTTGTTTGTTTGTTTGTTTGTTTGTTTGTTTGTTTGTTTTTTTTTTTTTTGTGGTGGTTGGTTATTGTGGTGGGTTTTTTTTTTTGGTTGGTTGGTTGGTTTTTTGTTTGCTTGGTTTTTGTTTGTTTGTTTGTTTGTTTGTTTTAAATAGGCTTCTTTGTTTCTTTTCCTCTCTTTAGAGCTGACCTTCTGCCTACTGATTTCACTTTGCCACTTTCCCATTCAGTGTAGTGAAATCCATTTCAAACAATAATGTGTATTATTACCTATTTTTCTTGCATGCAAAGACTTGAAGATTAATATGGTCTAAACATCTGCTGAGGATAAAATATGTCATGGCATGGGCTTTTTCATTTTCCCTCTCTGTCTGCTTAATGATAGTAGGTTGCTGCTATCTGGGAAACAGGGGTTTTGCTTTTGTTAAGGGGATCACAGCCATTTGTGACCCATCAGGCCATCTGTAGCCATAAAATCTATTGTATCATGACAGGAATGAAATCCAGCTAGGTGAGAACGCTACTCACTACAGAGCTGTCTCATATTCTTGTAATCTGGTTATCTGATATTCCTGCTTCAGAGGACAGGCATTTTTTCACTTCAGGAGGAGGCTTGATCCTACATTCAGATGTATACAGATTTGGAAAATGGCTTAGCAGTTAATGTGTTTTGTCTTAATACCACTCCTGTTACTGTTGCTGTAGGTAATTTCTTTGAGGGTGCAGCCTATGAGGAACTCCATTCCTCTACAAGGGGTAGTATAAGTGAATAACAACTAAGATGAATGCGAGCTTCCCTAAATTATTATTTCTATGTTTTTCTCTTTCCCGCATATAAGATGGCTCAATGGGACTATACAACTGTCCAGTTATTTTTTATAAAGCTCTAGAAATACTCTTGTTCTCTGTTTCAGGAGTCTTGTCAAGCATGCAGCTAAGTGCTCAGTTGAGCGTCTGTAACTGACTACTTTGGTGTCTCAGGATTTGATTCAGACTGTTCAGTTAGAATGCAAAGTTCATGCTCTTACAAACTGTTCACCTGTCTCGACTTATTATTTTCATTTCGCTCTTTGCCTTGGCTTCTTGTGAAATCACATTTTGACTTCAGAGTTCTTTTTCTCATACTCAAGATTCAGAATTAAGTATTAGGCATTTGTCTAAAGGACTACGCAAAGACTCTGTTATGTTTCCCCTGGTTTAAAATTTGACTCAGCTGGAACCAGACTATTATGCACCTAAGGATGGGGTCCACTTCACCAGGTGTAGACATCTCTGACATCTCATCTAGACTTGTCTTACTCACCAAGACTCTCTTATAGCCTACAGAGAGAAGTGTGTACTTGCAGTTTCTCTCAGAAACTTGGACTAGATGATGAAAACAGGGTCAGTGAATTACATCCTAAAAGTGCCATTTCTCTACATTGACTGTAAAGAAAGTCTAGGGAGGCTACTCACATTTAAATGCCTGTTAAAATACACCAAAAATGTCCCTTGTTACCAATTATTAAATCTAATTTTTAGATTTTCTTAATTCCTGCAAATGTAGTTTGACTAGTAGGCATATCATTTGTCAGCTCTACATGCTATTCATGAATATGGTTTGTATTCATCAAATAATAAGAAATGCAATTTTCATTTTCCCCATTTTTTTAATAAAGATTCATACAGTTGAGAGCTTGAGTAAGTGTTGTGGAATTAAAGTGAAATCTGAAAGTGGACATAAGCAAAATTCAAATACTTCAAAGAACTTTTTTTAAGTGTAATATATAACTTAAAGAAGATTAAAAAACTGGTTCTGTGCTTCCCCCAGGAAGTGTAATTTCCTATCACTTAATCAATTTTTTAGTCATGGTTTCAGCCCTTATTATCTTTGCTCATATATTGCATGGACCTTAATCACCAGTACATGCAACTTAGTTCTGTCAGAAATAATATTTTCTATTTCTTCAGGACACAGAAATTTATCAAGGCTGCAGAGTGGTGATTCACATGTTTCAGTAATGATGTATAAGTCACTTGAAAGGCAGATAGCAAGACAGCAGCAGTAACCACACTCCCAGGGTTTCAGAATAAGTTAAATCTCATGCCTCTCCTTCTTTCCCCTATGTGCAGCCTTGCTTTTCTCCTCTGGGCTTGCAGAGCTCTGGGACTGGAAGACTGGAATGTGAATTTGAACAGGAAGTCATCTGCTTGCAAGCAAGTCTTTTACCTTTTCCGTATTGCAGACTTGTCGGCAAGGTCCCTCTAGGCAGCAGTGGAGGTAGAGAAGACAGAGACATGGTGGTCCACAGAGATGTGGACATTTATTATGTCTTTTCCCACCTGCTATCTGCCAGTCCTTTTGCATTGCAAGTCTGAGACAGAAGGATGGGGAAACAACTACTTTTGTGGATTTTGGGGGTATGAAGTCCATGGGGAGGATGAGCTGAGGAGGGAGAGATATGCAAGTATCCATCTTTATCAGGATGTATCCATCCTTAACATCCTCTCAGTGCATATTTTTTCAGGTGTTCATTACAAAATATGATGGTTTGTGAACAAATAAACATTCTCAGTTATTAATCCAGGAACAACACATGGGCTGTAATATGTCAGAAAAGAGTGGATTTGGTTTTGGAATGTGATCATCAGGTCTTGTGTTTTAGACTGATAAGAATAGCTTACACTATTCCTAGAACATAACATAGGAGCATAAGAACAGATAGTTTGAGTAAGATTAAAAATAATCTAAATTAGTAATCTCTCTGTGACAGCAAATGCTTTGGGAAGTAGAATAGAAAATCTGACATTCGTATGTGCCACTTTTCCTATGTACTTTAAGGTTGCAAGACTTTGAGTTTGAGAAGTTGTGGATGCCCCATTCCTGGAAGTGTTCAAGACCAGGTTTGATGGGGTTTTGAGCAATCTGGTCTAATGGAAGTTCTCCCTGCCCATGGCAGAAGGATGGAACTGAGTGATCATTAAGGTCCCTTCCAACCCTAACCATTCTATGATTCCATTAATAAGCATATTTAAATATTGAAATTGTTCTAGTTTGCATGAAGACATATGAAATTCCTTAAAAAAAAAGCTTCTTTACAATATTGTGCACTCAGTTTAGCTTCTAAAATTGTCTTCCCTCTTTCTGTGACCAAATGGTATACAAAATAATTCTGCTGCAATGTTAGGAAAATAAGCTCATCAATGCCCGTATTGATTTTCTGCTCAATAAAGCAGTGACACTAGTCACATCCTTCAAGATCAACTTCTCCTACCAGCTTCAGCCTCTCCAGCCATGGACTCACCTCCGTAGCAGAATTAACACTCCAATTTCCAATACATGTCAGAGCAGTACAAAACCAAAACAAAGACATACTATTGCCTAAATTGTAAAAATGTGCTACCTACCTGTTTAGCAGCTGGAATCTGAATTTTATTAACCATTAATTCCTTTATAACCAATATACATTTTAATTCATCCCTTTATAATGGGCCAAATAAGATGCTTAAGATTTACAAGAATGAAGCATATATATATACATGCATGTTGTGTATGTGTGTGTATACTCATACATACTTGCTTTGTACAGCTTTGCCATGTTTTGATCTATTCCAGCTGACCAGCAATCATTTGAGCTTGCTGTTTTATGTTTGAGTGCCTGCAAGTCCTGCATAAATTAGTTGCAGTTGTGGCACTTTGCTCTTACCAATCTGTCAGCACTGGAACTTATGTTCCTCAGTTTTGTTCAGCCTTACGGACTGCAGTACATTACAGCACTCTTGTAGAAACTCACAGCTTCCCTCTGGGTTGTCTTACAGAGTTTTATGTTTTGTAGGGCCAACATGCACAAAAAATACCCCTGTCACCAACAAGGTAAGCGGAGCTATACAATTAAATTCCAGTGCTCATCACAGCTATCAGCAGGTCCCAAGACATAAATCTGGTCCTACAACCTGCATATGCTGTGTATTAGGGTACTTTTATCTATTTAGGAAGCTCAAGAACCCACAGAGTGACCTCAAGACATATGACACAGCATAAGAACCTGAACCTGCTGGGGGGGGAGGGGGGAAAGACTTTTTTTTTGGGAAAAGGGATAGTGGAATTAAAAAGCATCTTTTTTCTTTTTTTTTTCTTTTTTTTTTTTTTTTTTTTTTTTTTTTTTTTTTTTTTTTTTTTTTTTTTTTTTTTTTTTTTTTTTT
>NDXB01009519.1:157170-172160 GCA_002631895.1 Agapornis roseicollis
TCTTTTTTTTTTTTTTTAGTGTATGACCTTTACATACGCCTCTCCTTCTGGGCAGTATGTCTCTCATCTCCCTGTATGTTACTGCTCCATGTATAGTTTGTCTTTATATACTTACACATAATCACTTAATCAATTTCCATATACCACCACCACCTGCCAATTGTCTATTAACTAGACATAGTTACTCACTAATACACACACCCTCACACTTGCTCACTGCATCAACACTCCTTTGACACAGGCATACATGCAAAATACTCAGTGATTGCTTATTCTGTTGGCTGTAGCCACTCATGTGTGAGCGTATCACACCTGTATGGACACCAATCTGCCTCTTCGCATAAACTGTCACCTACTTTTGTCATGAATAGCAGGTCCACACGGCATAAATCTCACCACAGTGCATATACTGCTATATACTCCCCACAGAATCACTATGCTCAGCATCACACACGCATCCTTACAACCTACTCATTTTACCATGCATACCCATCACCTCCTACAGTTTGCACATCCTGCTATCACTGTCTGCCCACCATCACCAGTGCACATATTATCACTACCCACCACTTTAATATGCAGATACACACAGCATTACCATCAATTCGTGATAACCCATCAGCAGGAATTTATTCTCTCTCGCTATAGAGAATAAATATATTTATCCCTATGCCCTCTATCACTACCACATACATGTAGCCTCTCTGAATGCATGATTTTCCCCATGTCAGTCATCACCTCCAATCAATATACACCTAGACACATTACATTTAGCACATGTACAATTTTGCATGACCCGTAAGCAAGATGTTTCCTTTTCTTCTGTTACTAAAGATCAGATGGTGAATACATATGTATGTATATATACACACCTACACATAAATTTAATGATACTCTTTGTGACTTTTGAGAACTTTTTGTATTTATGTTCTAGTATAGAAATGAATTTACTGAGCAGCCTTTGCAAATGATCTTTGCATTCTTAGGATTATTGCTGTATATGAGTCTTTTAGACTCATATACATCTCATATAGAGATGTTAGAGCACTTGGGGATGTCACGCAAGCTTTTCTCAGAAAATTCATCCTTATATTTGGGGTTTTAGAGGTTGTATTTCTGATGTGTTAGCATGAGAGCATCTTCCAGTATACAGTGAAAGGAAAGGTTTATATTTAACTACAACTTGCAAAATCTACTTGTTGTGTGCTGACACTGCTCAAATCTTCGCAATTACATAAATTCAGCTGGAGAATTATTTTCTTTAAAATTTATATTCTGAGAGAATATGAATCAGCTTTCAGTTACTAATATGAGAAGGAGCGTAAGTCAATAGCTGCAGACCCATCAACGAGAACATCTGGTTTATTGCAGTACTTTAGCCTGTTTGAAAACCAATAGTCCAAATATAATTCATTTTTTGTTTATGTGAGCATTTAAGGGGCATCTACTTATGGAGCATAGATTGAGGGGTTTCCTTCTTTCCATATAAATTGGCATTTAAAAGTAGTGTGATTAGAAATGGGAATGCTTTCAGATTTAAGAGCATGGAAGCAAAAAGCATTGGATTTGAAACTATTTATGGTGGTGTCATCACAAAATTTCAGTTCTTGTCTGCATGGCTCTCCCATTGCACTTCTATACATACACACATAATCACTCATGGCAGCATTTTAGACATTTTAGTCATGCTTTTGCCCATTTTAATTAATTACTTTTCAGGGATAGCATTTGGCCATGTCCTGCACCCAATAAAATATCTGCTGTTGAAATAGATGTGAGCATAGTGTTCTTTTTTACTGCAATGATTCAAAACAAATTATGTGTAAATTTTAACTTCTTCAGGGTACACCTCTCACAAAAGCAGGAAAGGCAGCTTGACCTTCTCAACATAGTCTGCAGGTTGGCCTACAACACGGGTAGATTCTTTCCAGTACCCCATTTTTGCAGCAATACCTGCCTCCCCTGGAAGGGTGGGAAAGAATTATCTTCCCAAAATTGTTACTTCTGGGCCATGCTGGAAAGCCGAGGGCTAAGGCTCAACCCAGGGTTAGGAGAGACATGAAGCCCATAGCTCCAGTTGCAGTGTGGATACAAGAGGGAGGACCAATGGCTGCGGAGGCTGTGCAAAGAGCTTATGCCTGAACACTTGTTCATTCCTGGGACAATGCTAGGTGTCTCAGGGTGCAGTTCATACCATTCCTAGGCTTATGTTTAAAGTCAGGAGAGAGACAAAGCCAATAGCTCTAGCTGAAAGGGGCAAAGCCCAAAGCTCCATCTGATGAAGCACTTCCCACTCTCATACTGGGAACTCAATCCTTAATTTTCTTCCCACAGTTGAATGCTAGCACAGACAAATCCATCTGAAGTATTCAAGGCAAGAAAGCCACTGCCAGTTAGAAACAGCCTTCTTATGAACATTTCTCCTGCTGTTGGGGTAAGCCTGCCTCTCAAAACCTCCTACCTAAAAACCCCTACAAATGGCTCACAAGGCAGATAATACGTGTTCTGTCAGTTGAGATGCATTTCACCTAGTGTCACTGTGTCTCGAGTACTGTGGCATAAAAAAGGAAACAATCAATGCACTTAAAAGGAAGCCTATGATAATTTATTCAATATTTAAAACCCATAAAAATACATGTATAATTTTTATCAGTAACTTTCAACTGTTCAGCACAGCAGTGATGTGATAGCTCATGAAACTGCTCTCATTTGTCTGCACTGTGAACTTTCAGCAAATTCAAGTGAGTTTTGGTAGGCTCACTCATTTCAGTGGGGTCCCACTGACTAATTCAGTTAAGTTATTCAGTTAAGTTATAAGTACAGTTATTCAAACTGTAGATGCTGTGTGCACCATTCAAAGCCTATATTTCATAAATCTTGCTGAGAAATTAATGAGTGAATGCTTTTACAAGCATTTATTTTTACAAAATAGCAAAATATTATATAGCTTGTGTAATTAGTTGAATTGTAATCTGTTACAGTTCTGTTAAAAATCGTTCAGTACCCATTTCAGTTACATGGTTTTGGAGGTCATTTTTCATGACTTTTTGATTAAGATAAATAGGTAAGTTTGAGCTACTTAAACCACTCATATGTAAATTCTGTTCTTGCTTATCACTGTCACTGGAAGTGTTGTGAGTCAGCAGAGAATTTAAATTTACATTAGAATGCCAACATATTTAAAAAGGTTTCCCCTTTAATACAGCTTTCGTATCTTAGGTGTCCTGATTCTTATTATTTACTTTTAGCAGAGTTCCTAAGTTTTATATCAATTTTAGTTATGGTTGAAAATGCAGTGCAAATAGACAGATGGAAGTGATTCATTATAATGTCATGTTAGAAAGCATTTTCTCCTAAAAGGAAAATTTTGGTTTTTGAACTTTAGAATTATTTGAGAAATTAAAATCTATTCTGTAAAAACAGATGTTTTAAACCACATTCATCAGGGAAAGAGTCAAGCTGTTGCTTGGTGAACACAAAATGATTCTTTGTATCTTGATCCAGATGCATTTATGTCAGACTTAGTTGCTGTAAATGTTAGAATTCTGACAAAAGTGGTGCTACATCACAATTCTTCCCACTTCATCACATTTTCTACTGTAGTAGTTAATAAGTGACACAGAGCACCACTGCTGAAATCAAGTATCTGGCAGAGTCATACAGCAAACTGCTCTGTGCCATTAATTTTTGTTTTCAGGAAAGCTGAGAGCTGCACACACATGCTGACAGCATGCTCCATCAGTTCTCAAAGGCAAGGCTGCTGCCCCAGAGAGTGAGATAAGACATAGTGCCAGATTCTGATCTCAGACACACTTATCCAAATCTGAGTAATTCTATTGACTTTTAAGTAACCAGGTTCATATTGATGTATCCGTGGCTGGAACCTCAGCTTTCAATCCTTGCCTCCCTTTAAAAAGTTACTTGAAGACAAGAGTGAGCAGTAGGTGCAGCTGAAATGCTACTGAATATGTTTCGGCTGTAAACATAGTGAAGAACAAATTGTTTTTAGCAGATTTTCATCTTGCTTCATTAAAACCTGCTTGGAGCAGGGCAGATATTTCTACATAAAATCTTGTTGCTGCTTGATTAACTTGCATATTTTAAAAGAATGAAGGAGTTGTATATGTTGTTTTATCTGGAAAAATGATATCTGAGAAGTCATGCTCTCCAAATACCTTTTCTAAGCTATAATGCATATTGTAATGGAAAAGCTGGTGTTTTAAAAAAAGTAATGCAACTAGACTCACAACTTTAAAGGGCATAAAGCAAATATTCATAGCAGGAATATAACACACTTAATTTCTCACTTGGAATTAGGCCTATCTTCCAAGGGGGAATGTCTTAATCTAGTGAAAAGTGCTGTGTTTCTATTGACTTTGCTGAGTGTGGATCATTATGTTAACCGAGCCTTGCCTCTAAGGTTTCACAGTGGTGTGTGTTTCATCCCAGGGCAGAATATTTATGACTCAGTTGCTAGTCATTATTAAGGCATAACTGAACAGACAGGATCCCAGTGTGTTTCCTGAAAGGGAAAGAAGCGTAGAGTTGTGATTTGATACCTGTGGACATTGCTGGCCATCTGAAAACATCCAGAGTTCAGATTACAATACTGGTGTCACAACTGATCTCACCTGTAATTACTTCTCCTTGGCAAGACCTGTATAATTTTAGATGTACAACTTGAGGAGAAAATTAGGATCCTGTTACATATTTTGGGTAATGTTTCAAAGCCTAGCTAGCCTAAAGTATTTTCTAAAACAACAAAATAGCTGCTGGTTTACAGTTTTTACCTATCAGTTGATCTTGGTCAAAATCATTCTATGTAGCTCTGAGTATGGGGATTTGTCTTATAGGGAAACAATATTTTCTTCAGAGAAATTGTCATGAGGTGTCCACAAAGATATGAGAGAATTTAATTTATTGTCTTTATACTTAGCCCCTATAAAATTGCAGCACTTCAGAGTCCTTACTATGTACCACCACATTTAAACAAAAAAAACGGAAACAATTTAGTTAGTTAGGCTTGGCACAAAAAGACATTTCACATGGTGAAAAATTGTAGTGTTGCTTACAGCAATTTTCTTTACTTCGTTTAGCAGTGCAGGATAAAATATCTAAAATTACTTATGGGTGAATGGGCAAAACTCTTTGAAACTAAAAGGGGCTTCATCCATTGCTCCTAAACAAAATTTTGCACACTTGTCTTATTTCACCTGTAGAATAGAGTTGCTTTTACTTATTACCTTTTCACAGTAAAAATTAATAAATGAAAGTAAATGAAAACTTGTTAAAATTGGCATTGTCAAATGGAAATGTCAGAAACAACTTTTGATGGGACAAGCTTGCAACTTATTCACAAATTCGTGTTATAATCCCCATGCCAAGAGTGTAGTGTAACCACCATTTTAATTCTGTGGACAGTACTAAACAATTTTTAATTCTCTGCTTGTTCTTGCTTCTTTCTAAGTGTTGCTATAATTTTACTTATTCCCTATTGTGTAATCTCTGGGGTCTTGGAACTGTTTCATGTGGTACAAGTGACTCACTATAAACACTCTGTTTTGAATAATCGCTTAATCTTTAAATAGCTGTATTCATATAAGTTACAAGAATGATAATTTTTCATCATTCAAGCAGAGATGAAAATGCGTATTTAAAGAAATATGCAAACCCACTGAAAAATTTTGGTCTTGAAAGATATCTGTAAGAGTGACCTTTCCCAATAATTTGGTGGATGTGGCTCCTTGAACTATTTCATGACTCATTTAAATAAAAGCACCTGTGACATTTATGACTCTCATTGTGTTGGATAGTTTAAGCATAATTGCAAATAATTCACTGGTTGAGGAAAGAGGTTTTAGTTTTTCTGCTCCTTGCCTTGTAGTGAAATACTTCCCTATAGCACATATTGTTCTCTGGTGCTTGGCCCAGACTGCTTTCAAAATGGTTCACTTATTAGTCTCTGCTAGACTCTTTAGGGTAATTGCTACATTTAAATGTATGCTGGTTGGATACTGTTTGCCAGTGCTAAGTATTTATTTTGACAGGCCTAGATACAGTCAGAGAATAAATACTGCACTAAAAGTATGAGCAAAATGAGGGAGTGATCAGTTATGAATGGAGTGGGCTGGGGCGATGGGAGTTGCTTTTAGCATGCGATGTAATTTATTCACATGTTTTGTACATCTAACAGTCACTGGAAATATTTCAGATTTTTCCTTCGTTACCTGTTCTCATTAGTATTCTGATGTCCTGTACTTTGAGTAGCCACAATGCTACTACAGAAAGGATATACAAAGATGTGTTTATGATCCTATATAGAAGACATAAATAACTCTGTACAGTGTGAAATAATGGAAAATCAATAATGAATACATCATTGGAAGCATATCCAAATATGGGTATGCTGTCATAGTTTTGTAGGGAAAATAGTGAGGAAAAATTATCTTATAAGCTCTCAAACTGCATAAATAGACTTTTCCGTTCATTCAGGATGATCTGCAGACACAAGATTTTTAAATGCTGCCACTGACTTGAAACCATAGGGCAAACATAAAATTGCCACTCCAGGAAAACTCAGAAGTTGATATCATACTGTATATAGACAACTATTTCTTAAATTTCATTATGATTCTTAATCTTCTTTGAAACCTGAAGATAGTTTTACACTGATCTTTTTTTTAATGGAGAACTTCAGGTTTTGCTCCTTTAAAATGCAATAGAAGCAAGATGCACTATTTAATAAATCCTTTAAATATCCACGTTTTTCTCCAGTAGCCTAAGATAATGAAGTTTAGTAAAATATCAAAGATCATTGACCTCTGAATATGATTAAAAGTTTGTTTTCTGAATAAGTTTATTTTTTTAATTACAGAAACTTAACACTGAGCTCTTACACTGGAAAGCTATGCTGAGTGTGATGCTGAATTTTGTGTTTTATAATTTATCTTCCTTTAGTATTCAGCCTCATTTGTTCAAAATCTCTTCTTTCATAGTTCTCCTATTTAGTCATGCAAATGGTTCTCATTAAGTGATTCCAAAAGTTATGCAGGTTACAAAACTAAGGAAATTGTGTCCACGTATATGTAGCATGTTACATGTATATATAGTGTATTGAACAAAATAAATGCTAGAAAGAACATTTCAGAAAAAAACATGATGCAACAGAAAATCCTCACTTTCAAATCCCACTCCAATTAAAATATTTGATGTAGTTCCTGATGTTATACCATGCAGTAAACCATAAGCAGTCCTTTCTAGCCTGACATGATCAAAGGTTTTTTGCAGACTTATCTTGCATGTTCTATTAAGGGCTTTTGTTTAATTTTCTAAATGTCCAGATAAAATCCAAAAGACGGTTTTCAGTTCAGACTGGTTTTGGTGGGGTTTTGGCTTTTTGGTTTTGTTTGTTTGTTTGTTGGTTTTGTGTGTTTGTTTGTTTGCTTGCTTTGTTGGTTTTGTTTTGATTTTAAATAGAGCTTAATACCTCAAAATGCAGTTGCAAATCTTCTGAGTTGAAACCTGGCCCCGTGCAGATGTTTCAGGATTAAACTCTGCAGTAATTCAGCACCTTCATTGATTTTTCCCATACTGAAAGACCACCTGGAATCTGTGGAGTGTGAAACAACAAAATGTATCATGATATGTAATATATGTGTTCACATCACTGCCTCATAGCATGCACAGGGGACTACTGGAATCATGTAGGCTGAAAACTCAGCTGCATGTCTTCAGTGAAGGTACTACTAGTCATTCCCACAGGCTATGTCCATCTCTAGCTGCAATTTTATTTTTACCTCTATTTAAAACCCAGACTACTTGTTTTTAATTTCTCACCTATGCATATCATCTTCTTTGACACAAGAAATATAAATTGTTGTTTCATTTCCTTCATGCTATCTACTATCTACCATCTTATTTATTCAGATAGTTTTCAGACAGGAAAGGACTTTGCAATATTCAACACTATCTGAAGGAGAAGATGACTAGGTGAAGGTCATGAAGCAGGCAGGGATGGTAAATGGTTGTTTCATCTCTGTGTCACAGTCAATAATGCACCTCGTGTCATCCCATCATCTCAGAATGCAAGCTGGGTGTGATAATATATAAATAAAATACAATAAAGAAGAGAGTTTTTAAGTATACGCTTTTGGTTAGAATATGTTCAGAGCTGAGGTCTTAGATTAACAAGAAAATAAATGTTATAGGCAGCTTCCATATCTACCTTCCTATATTAACAATGACTCTGGTTCCTTTCAGATCTTATCCTTTGGTAGTGGGAGAAAGCCTATGTATTTCCACTCCATTTCTCATAAACGTTCTGAGAGCTTCAGAGTATCATTCTGCTAGCCTCTTTGTGAGCCATGCTGGTAGGAGTCCTCCTTGCCCTTTTCCCTCCTTTTCTGCTTTTTGATCATAGAATCATAGAATAGTTAGGGTTGGAAAAGACCTTAAGATCATCCAGTTCCAACCCCCCTGCCATAACCAGGGACACCTCACACGAAACCATGTCACCCAAGGCTTCATCCAACCTGGCCTTGAACACTGCCAGGGATGGAGCATTCACAACCTCCCTGAGCAACCCATTCCAGCATCTCACCACCCTAACAGCAAAGAATTTCTTCCTTATATCCAATCTAAATCTCTCCTGTTTAAGTTTGAACCCGTTACCCCTTGTCCTATCACTACAGTCCCTAATGAAAAGCCCCTCCCCAGCATCCCTATAGGCCCCCTTCAGATACTGGAAGGCTGCTATCAGGTCTCTTGCCTTTCTCTCATCTGTCTTTATGGCTGAAGCCAGAACCACTTTAGTAGTCTCTTTAACAGTAACTGCTAACACTTGCAAAATGTGGTATTTGAGGCCAAGTTTGTATTAGCAAGTAGTGAAGACCAATAAGAATAAATATGTAGAATGAAAGAGCTAGTGAAGAGGTCTGGATGCCACATTGCAAGCTATTTTAAATTTCGGACTAGTGCAAATCTATCAATGATTTAGTGCCTGTTTGTGGTGGCAGTGCACCAGATGTGCTCCTGGAACACATACTCAGTTTCTGAAACTCAGGCGACACTACACAGTGTGAATCAAAGAGGACTAAATAGTGTTACTAGCGATACACTGAAAAGTGATCCAAATTAACCACTGATTTAGACACACTCTGAGAGCTTCATTATGGTATTTCATGCACTACTTCTCTCATGATGAATAGATATAGAAGGTCAATCCCTGTGTTTTGTGTATACAGAACACTACCTTGAGTGGGAAGCTTGTTAGTGCCTGTTCAAGGGATGGGAGACCTTCTCTCTTTCCCTCTATCTTTCAAATTGTGTGTGCTGAGTAACAAAATTTTTATACAACCATCCAGATTTAGTTTCTTTCATCTTTATCTGTTTTCCTGTTTTGCTATCAGCCTTGTGCATCTCTTCCCCAGGATTTTGCACCACTCTCTTTTTTCATGCTAAGCAGTCTAGGGGTTTCTACTACTGTTGGAACTAATGGATTATGTTTCAAAAATTATATTTAACAGGTTTCTCATCCTGTGAAACCTGCTTGTCTATAGGATGCCATGCAGTTCATTTTCCCAAATGCCTGTGTTAGTGCTGCCTCTGAGATCAAACGCATGAATAACTGAGAAAATTAAGAGCTGTGCACTGTATTAGTAGCCTTAGGAGTCTACATAATCTGATATTTTGCTCTCTGAATAGATAATGGCAACTACTACTGCAGTGTCTGAGAACTGAGCCCTGGGGGGTGTTTAGGTACCTAATTCCCACTGCATTAGGTGCGTAAGCCACAGGCATGAGTGTGTGTCAGTCTGCATTTTAGTAGCCAGCAGTCTCTGCTCTCAGCTGCTAGCTAACCCTGCTGCTAGTTTTTAAGCTCTAGGGGAAACCAAAAGGCTGGATTGTGAGAACAGAGTTCTTCCTCTATGTGTTCTGTAGGCATGGCCAAAGTGACTGAGTGCCTGGGGCTTAGACACCAGCAGAGCTACATAAGAGGTGAGAACTGAGAGACAGCTCTGGCTTTCAAAATGCAAACAAACATACCAGTCGTATCCAGATCACACTCACTGTTTTGCAGTTTTTCAGGATCTCACAAGGACTCCCATGCAAGATGAGGGGGATAAATCTAGAGGTGTTTACTATTTTCTCTTATACAACAGAATGAATGAAAGATGTTAACTGTTTTAAAATACTCAAAATAAGATGTATGTTAAGCTGGCCCAGCTGTGGTAAAACTCCCAGTGAATTAAGAGGATCCAGTACTTTACTTGGGGACACTGTGTAGGATGAACAACAAATAACTCAGCATTCCCTGTACTGTTGGAAATAAACACATCACATTGTGCTAGTACATGATTATCAAATAATAAAACCATGTCTATAAACACGGCATGTTCTAATTAGATTAGAAAGAATACAGAATTTGTTTGGTACATTATAGCTCTCGTAGCTTCCATAAACTGAACAGCTATCTGTAAATATAAGAAATACATGTGGAAATAATTCTTAACTAGACTAGACCAATAACAGTGGTGAAAAAAAAACAACTGTGAGTGTTATTCCTTCCCATTTGTATTTTGACATCAATTTCTGGAACAGTTTCAGGATGGGCAGTGGGCAGGATCAGTGGGCAGGGTCCTGGTGGACAGAAAACTTCTGAGATTCTTCTCTTCAGTAGTCATGGTGGATTAAAGATACAAAATTCTTCTCATGAACATTATCATGCTGTGGGAAAAGCAGAATGATTTTCAGGCTTCTGAATTTGAGTTGACAGACCAGTGAGGATTTTGTTTAATACTATCTACAGAAGAACAGGGAGGGGAGAATTGTCTGAAGGTATTGCTTGGCACTGTTTTTCTTGTGAATGTTTTTAATCTACTTCCTTCTGACAGCTCCTCAGATCAGCTCTGATGCTTCCATCTTCATACACCTCAGGTATCACCTTATGCCACACAAAGTGGTCTGAAACAGATTTTGCAAGGTTACTTTGAGTATTGATTGCAGAATTGGGCCTTTTGAAATAGTTATTTGGAATTTAATATTCCCCTAATTCTGAAATTTGGCCTTCCAGAAAAAAATAAAGGTGAATATTTATTATTGACTATTTATCATAAAAACCCTTTGCTCATCACTTCACTGGCTTTAACATTATACTAATTAGCAAATCCCATTGCAGGTTTAAGGTGTAGTTGAATGGCAACAATTCTACTGACTTCAGTCAAAGAATTATCAGACTCATTTTCTGGCGTGGAGAAAAAGTATACAAGACAGTTTTGGAGACTGTTACCAATTAGATGCTGTGATCATTTTAAAGCTTTCGTCTTCTCATCTTAAAATAAAAACCCTTTCACAAAATAGATATAAAATAGATTCAGAAGACTGCTACAGACACTTGTCTCATCTTTTAATTACTCATAAGATGCTAACACCTGATTTGCCAAAATATTTGCCTGAAACCTTGGATTCTGTTTTTAGGAATGGGACACCAGTCTTAAAGAAGCATTACCATTATTTTAAGGCATACAGATCTAAGTAGAAATAACTGTCTTCATTGCTGTCATCAGCCATGTGAGCCATGTATTAATTAATGAGTTAGATTCCTGCTGAATAGTGATTGACACCAGAGGCAAGTCAGTATTTGACATCCTAATGGATAAAATCCTCATTAGGCATCTATAACTTGACAGGCCTATCTAAGCTCCCCTGCAAAGATTACAGGGCTGAAGAATTAGTAAAATATGCAGTCCACCTTGTTCCAGGTTGGGTTACTTAAAGTTCATTGTAAAACAATGCTATATCTTTCTACAGCTATGCAGAGACACAGTGAATACATCTGGGTTCTTTTCTGCCAGGGTCCAAGTTTCCTGTTCAGCACTTTTCAGCAGTCATAATTCACACGGGCTTCCCAGTGAGCTGCAAGATTTCCAGCCTTTTTGTGCTCTGCTGGTCCTTCAGGAAAACAAGGTGAAGGTAGCTGCAAAAGCATTTATTGCTATCGTGTCTTAAAAATGAAAAGAGGATTTAATATGTGATTTTTTTTTATTAAAGTTCCAACACATTCTTTGCACTTGCAGTTTTAGTCCTGCAGAATTGTTATTTGTGAACCTTATGTTGAGCTGAGCTGGACTGAATGGTAAACTCTCAGTAGCATTTTAGGATGAATAGAAACAGGAGCTGGTGAGATAGAACGATATGTGCTGTAGTATCAGCTGAGAATATAAAGAGTTGTTCTTCAAAAAGTTATGAATAAAGTAAAAAGGAAATGGATTTTGCAGCAATAGCCATTGACCTTCTTTCTCCTTTCTACCTTGCAGTTTAATGAGTCAGTTATGAATCATCTGAACACTGTAGTACCGAGTTCTTACTTCACCATAATTTTTGCTCTATTCATATTTCTTATATATTCAGTCCCTAATTTTAGCATTGATTTTACTCATGATTTTATAGTCTGCATGAATTTATTTTTTGTCTCGTAAGAAAAGCAGTAAATAATCCTCCTAAGTGCAGTTTGAATTCACATGTAGGTATAAAACCATGTTAATATTTTTCTGTTGTACTTGTCTGAAATGCTTACTCAAAAGAATTTAATCTTTACTATGAGCTAGTTGATCTATTTAAGATGAATTGACTACAAACACTCCAAAACCATGTATTAGTACCATCAAAGTGTTTAAAGATAGATATAGGAAATTGTATTTTTAACTTTTTACTTTATGTAACATTTTTAATTCCTACCCTGGTGAACTTCTAGATTTTCTGGGTGTGTACATGGATGCAGGAAAATTTACTGGATTTTAGAGACCAATAAATACACCCCAAAAGTCTTTCCCCCTCTGCTTTATAAGCTGACAATGCATTGAAGTGTACCCAGTACTCTGAGATATGGTGGAAAAACAGGTCTATGAAACATGCAGAATAAGTTGTGGAAGCTGTCACTTTGGTTCATCACTCATCCTTCTGACATATTCAACAATCTCTACACAACAGGAAAGCCTTCAGCCTCCAGTGTTTCTTTGGTAATGTGAAAATAATTCAGTCCAAAAGAGAAATTAGTTGTGTATTTTCCCCATTTAGAGTTAGGGTGCAAGCAAGGAAAATGACTGAGCTGGTCTGAGAACAGCCATTCTTCATTTTTTAAAACTGGTTCCTGAAGGCAGGAGTAATGTGGATCCTCTAGTGAACAAAATTGACCAAAGTTCTATAGATGTTTTAGAGCAGAAGCCATGGCTGTCTTGGGACAAACTACAGACATAGTGCTAAGAAGGCTTGTTTGGAACAAACAGAAATTTGAAGCTACAGTTTGACGATTACTTCACTGATTGATCCTGACATTTGTTTCCAGATGTCCCCTTTGTTCTTCCATTAATAATGTGAAAACACAACTCCCACAGCACAGGAAGGGGAGGGAATTTAATGATACTGAGACTGCCTTGGTCATTAGATTGCTGGTTTTATGTTGTAGTACGCATGCTAGTTTGTGTTTTCTTGTCAGCCTAACAATTTAATCAAGCTCTCCTTTTATTCAACTTCATATGTTCCTTGATTGTTGACATTTAAGGAGAGTTTTAATTTCATTTTTTTTTATCAGTGGTTCTATCAGTTTTGCATTTTACATTAGGAATTCAGTTTTACATTTTAAATTCCTACTTGCTAAGACCTGATGGAGAGCTTTCTTTAATCATACTCTTACAGACTATTAGTTTTACGGTAGCAGTAATCCTGGTGAAATTGATTTATTACAGCAATTATGGCCAATTTCAGGTTTGCTATCAAGTCAACTGCTGTCAGCATGCCTTTGTAACTGTTTCACCAAGTCCTTAATTATAAATAATAATTATAAAGTAGAGCATGCTTCAATGTTGATTAAGAGTGATTATATTCAAATACTATATTTTCAATGTGAGGGCAGTTAGGGTTAGTTAAGCACTGCACGATCGTTCAATTGACCTTTATGACTTGTCAATGAAATAAGAAGATAAATATATTTTTTAGATACCTTGAAAAGCTTAACTCTTACCATTAACTCTCACCAAGTTCCTCTAGGCAAAGATCAGAAATTTTATGATCATAGAATACACAGTTGGAAAGGACCTCAAAAACCATATGGTCCAGTGTTTCTTGGCAAAAACGCAGTCACAGAAACACAGAATTACCAGGTTGGAAGGGATCTCTAAGATCACCAAGTCCAACCTATGCCCTACACCTCCAATAAACCATGTCACCAAGTGCCATATCCAGTCTCTTTTTAAATACCTCCAGGGATGGTGACTCCACCACCTCCCTGGGCAGACCATTCCAATATTTTATTATTCTTTCTGTGAAAAACTTCTTCCTAATATCCAACCTGTACCTTCCTTGGCGCAGTTTGAGACTGTGCCCTCTCATTCTGTCCGTTGCTGCCTGGTGAAAGAGACCAACCCCCACCTGTCTACAACCTCCTTTCAAGAAGTTGTAGAGTAAAAAAGTCACCTCTGAGTCTCCTTTTCTCCAGGCTAAACAACTCCAGTTCTCTCAATCTCTCCTCATAGGGCTTGTGCTCCAAGCCCCTCACCAGCCTCATTGCCTTCCTTTGGACGCACTCAATCATTTCCACATCCTTCTTAAACTGAGGGTCCCAGAACTGGACACAGTACTCAAGGTGCGGCCTCACGAGTGCTGAGTACAGGGGAAGAATAACCTCCTTGTTTCTGTTGGCCACACCATTCCTAATACAGGCCAGAATGCCATTGGCCTTCTTGGCCACCAGGGCACACTGCCGGCTCACGTTCAGCTGGCCATCTACCAATACCCCCAAGTCCCTTTCTGCCTGTACACTGTCCAGCCACACTGTCCCAAACTTGTAACAATGCAGAGGGGGTTTGTGGCCAAAATGTAGGACTTGGCACTTCGACTTATTAAATTTCATCTTGTTGGCCTCTGTCCATCTATCCAACCTATCCAGGTCTCTCTGCAGAGCTCTTCTTCCTTCCAAATGATCGACACAAGCTCCC
>NDXB01009520.1:5860-20521 GCA_002631895.1 Agapornis roseicollis
TTTTTTTTTTTTTTGCTACTAGATCAGAGAGAAAAACTTCCTTATTTCCCCATTCCTATTGCTTTGTTCTTTGGTGCTTTAAAAGCTGCAGATCATGACAACAGAATAAATTCTATGGGAAAAAATATAGATAATGAAAATTTATTTGCAGAAGAGGCTCTTTAAAGTCTTCTAAAAATCATTTTCATGTCTCAGAGCTTGGAACTGTAAACATGATGTTTACTTCAAAAAAATGAAATTAATATTTAGTATAATAACCAACATAGGACAACATTAATGTAAATTAAATGATTAAGTGAAATTTTTTAACATAAGTTTTGCCTGCTACTTGTTGAACAACAGAAAACTACTCGTAGAAGTATAGAGAAATGAGAGAAGCACATCAGGATTCCCAAAGGTGGGAGCTTTTCCTCTCATTAACACTTTACCCCATTCTTTACAATTACACTTAATCCAAGGAGTTGGCATGTAAGCCTATCTGTTTTGATAGCCTTATTTCAAACTTGAGTTACTGGTGATGTTAATAACCAAATCTCTCAAGCCCTACAGAGTGATAAGACTAATAGGAGAAAATGATGAATGAGTTAGAGGCAAGGCTCTAGACTAATGATAATTTTTTAAAAAAGCCTGTGGAAGGCGAGTAGTTCTTTGCCATCAGGGAGGGAAAGAAATATGAACATCTTTGGATCATGCAGCTCAGATGACTTAGGGCAATTCATAACCAACTACTAAAATAGAACATATTGTCAGCAAACAGAAGAAGTACAAAGTATGGTAAGTTAAAACAGGATTGTCAATGTATCATCTTCCACAATTCAGTAGGGTAATAAAAATGAATGTGTTAAACTGTATAGTATTCAGAAATACAGGTAAAACAAAACTGGGAATATGCTATTACTGTAAAGTAATCCTGCAAAGAAACGTATGCCTTTTTTAAGTAAAACTGCTTACCAGGTCAACTTGCTGCCTTTTTTGTTTTATAGATTTGAGAACAAAAGCTTGATACTAAAAGCCACAAAGGAAGGGCCCCACTCATCTTTGTGTTTTGTCTTTATAGAATCACAGCATTTTCATCGCCTAGTGCTCCTCCAGTTATGTCATAATGTTCAGTCATCAAATGTCCACGGATCATGCCATCTCTTCTGAACTTGTTTGTTATGATAGCCATAGCTATGCTTGTTTGTTTAGTGAGGGACTTCATAAGTTTGATTGTATCAGTGATTATTCAGGAGTGCTCCAGAGAATAACCTGATGCTGCTGACCAAAAAGAGGCCTATATTACAATTCAGTTTTCGTGAAAACTATTGGTATCAGGAAACACAGTGTAGTCAGTTGTCTTCTAAGTGTAAAGAAGAGATTTAGTGTTGAACATAGTACAAAGACATAGAATACAGGTAGATGTAAGTTCAAATTCATGACCTTCACAATGACACTCTCTAAAACAGAAGAAGTATGACCTCTTATAAATTGTCTTATTTCTAACATCAATATTTATCCACTTAAAGATGCTTCACAATACTGCTTGCATAAAGCATACTTCATTTCTCATCCAAAGCTGAGTTTGTAGTGTTGTTGTAACCTGGTAAAGATTTCTCATTTTTTAAATCCAAAAGTCACTGCATTTCACCAGCAGAAAAAAGTATTTTCATGGGATATTAAAAAAATACCTGAAACATGAAATAACTAATCCTAATTCAGTGATAGATTTAGGATACCTAATTTAAAGCTACCAGGTAAAAGACTATCATGCCTAATGAAACCTTAAGGCTAGAAAAAAAGGTTGTGTATATGTAGGATGCACACATACTGGGAAAGCATCTTTCTTGAACACAGTAACACTGTAGGGTTTAGATATTAATAGTATGATGTAAATGTTGGCAGCTTGGACTTAGTATGGGTTTGATACTGGCACTTTATGGTATATGTTCAGAGAAAGGAGACAGTTCATGATCAAACGCCATGATAATAGGTAGTGCAGAAAAGCCTCAGATAGACAAATTAAAGGAGAGTCAGGGTGTGATCCACTGGACTCACTATAGCCATCCTAGGTGCATAAAATACTCCCCTTAGTCTTCACCTGTTGCATCAGAAAGACATGTGATTTCCATGTGTTTTGGCTCACAGCTCCACATTTATACTCAGGTGCATTAAAGTATTTCAGAAAACATGAAATAACCTAAGGAAGCAAAGTAATTACTCCATCAGACTCTTTCACTTCTATCTTTCATATCTAGATATGACTGTTTCTCACTTTATAGCTCAGTTTCTCTCTTCACAGTGAATGCCTTTCTGAAATGTTCTTCTTCCTCCAGCATCACTCATTGCTTTTCAGATGAAAGACTTGCAGCTCTGTACAGACTAGGATTCTGAATTGCTTTATATCCACAAGAATCTGCTATAAAACTGTGGACATTACTACCAGACAGTGCCTCAATGCTGTACCTCTGTGTCCTGGGTTCAGCAGTTGCAGTCAGTTTTCCTTCTCTTTAGTAGCTGGTGTTTTGACTTAGCCTGGGAACAAGGCTGATAAGGCCGATGTTTTTTGGTTGTTGCTGAGCGATGTTTGCCCTGACCAAGGACTTTGTGAGCCTCATGCTCTGCCGGGGAGAAGGGGGGCCGCTGGGAGAAAGGAGGGACAGAACCCAAATTGACCAAAGAGGTATTCCATACCATAGCATGTCATGTCCAGGAGGTAACTGGGAGTTACCCAGAAGGAGGGGGAACTTCCTGGTTGGGCTCGTTTTCGGCGGGTGGTATCGTACCCTCTTCTCTTGTTTTCTTTGTCATTGTTATTATTGTTGGTGATAGCGATAGTGATTTGTGTTGTACCTTGGTTACTGGACTGTTGTTATCTGACCAGTGGGAGTTCTTCGGCCCATCTTCCCTCCCACTCCTCTGGGAGTGGGGAGGAAAGAGGGGGGAGGGGTTGAGTGGGTGAACATGCTGCCTGGCTGGGTTCAAACTACAACACTCTGTCATCTTTTCAGAAATCAGTTTGCCAAATTGGTGTTTTTAGAGTGGAATCTAGACAATAACCTAGAACTCAAGTAAATATGGTGTAACAATGCTTTTGTACAGATGATGAATTTTAAATGTGCTTTGCACATGCTTTCATGGTAACCTCATTTTAAAGCGAGTAGCATACATTCCTTTCTTCCTCCTTTCAGTTCTTGCTACCATCCCTCCTCTTCTACCAGCTGTCAGTGTAATTCATAGACAGTTCCACTGGTTAAGCACCAGGAAGAAAGTAGAACATGAATATTACTATATTGCAAACATTATAGGAGAGAAAAAAACCCAAACCCACAACATTTATAGTGACATTGAACCAAAAAGGACACGTGCACCAGGATTCTTGACTTCTTGAATTGAAACCTATCATTTTAATGAGTTTTGGTTAGGGTTACAGATGAAATTCAGGCTCTGATGTAGCTACTTAACGCATGAGGTCTCAAGGAGCTGCTCTAACTGTTACAATAATGTATGAATGACAGGATTCTATCACTGGCAGCTATTCTACATGGGTCTTGTTATACATGGATGTGGCACTACATCCATGTCTAACAATTTGTCCTGCCAGTCAAAAATCTTGTCAAATATTGATCTGACATCAGATTCATGTATAACAGGATTTTTGACTGGCAGTTGAGCAACTGCCCTGAACTAAAGCAAAATACCACTGTTTTTAAAAGCTAACATTGCCAGCCAGTTGTCTGGCTTTTCTGTAGCATTTACCCACATCTACGGTGTCTAGTATCTTTAATTTTTTGTATTAAAAAAATTTCAAATTGATAATATTACAAAGGTTGGATTTAGTTTCTTCATTCAATTTTAAAGGTAAGAGCTGGTGTAGCTATGTTAAGAAATGCTATAGAAAACCATGCTTGGCAGCTTCAATTTCAGTGCAGACATACAGGATATCAAAACAGCAATAAGAAAGTGAAAAGGCCAAGGGGAATTAAGGTGATGTGTATAAGAAAAACACATTAGACATAATGTTTTAGAGCCTGGCTATTAGCATTAAAAATCCCCAGCAAAAAACACCATTGGGATTTTTTAAATTTATAGAAACGTGACCAGAATAGAAGAGTCTCATTGTTTCTGCTTGCCTATCTCTGACAATATTTATGTTATTCTGAATAAGCTTCCTGGATTCTAGTGACTTGTAAGAGGAAGAGGAGGTGAGAGCAGTGTCAGCTTCACTAAGTTTTTTTGGCTGGCCTGTTCAAAGAACACTGTCGCAGACATGAGACAGAGAGAATAAGAAAGAACATAAGCTACAGTGAAGAGATTAGACATTCACCACTGAAACTGCTGCAAAACCCAAATCAGTCAAGATGTATCATTAGCAACAGAGAATTACTCAGGCAACATCAGTCACTGAAAGCAACTGATGATATTGCTCAGAATCTTATTGTAGAAATGCCATCAACAGCACATGTACAGTTTTGTATTTACATTTAAAAATCACTGCAGATAATGCTGTCTGTTTTAATAATTTAAGGGAAAAATAATCATTCAAGAAAACTGGTTGCATGGAACAGTCACGCAGAAGTTCCTTGTTAAATAGAAAAAGGGCTAACAAATACCTTTTCAGTCAGCACTATAGACTAAAGTGCAAAGGGAAATGGCTGATGCAATCAGCTAAATTATACTAATTATAAACAGCAATTTAAGACAAATGGGAATCTTATTACTGATGTCAATTGGCTGTGGGTCAATCTCTAAGGGATCTCACCTACTTCATAGGTTGCCTTCCCTCCTTTACTCCAACTCCTTTGAATTAAACCAGTGACCCAAGGCATCCACTACAGGGATACAAAGTACCGCTGATGTACCTTAACTGGTTGGTTAAGTCAGGTTTATGGCTCCATTGTGTTGTTCAAGTATTGCAAAATATCCAAAATACATCAAGTCTAAAAGCTACAGAGACAGATTTTAAAAACATACAAGTACAATATGTGCCATTTCTCCTGTGCTTATCTTCAGATTATTCAGCATCCTAAACCACTTAAAAAATATTATTTGAACCTTACAATGGCTCTGCATGCATTTTACTTGGGAGGGTTTTATGTCTGTTTTATGCTTTAGTGAGGGGCTCGGTTAGATCTGAATTCACAATTATATTTCTATGTGATCTATTTCCAATTACTGTTACTACTCGAAACAGCTAAGTAGACTAAAGGACTAGAGAAGAGAGATGTGCACATACACAGGCAAATAGAAATGTGTGTACATAGGTACGTGCATATATTTCCCTTTCAAAATATCATATTCAATGGTAGAATCTGGAGTCAGATAATTGTAGAGCTGGAGAACTTGGAGCAGCATCCAGCTTAAAGTCCTGAAAGCCAGCTTTTAGCTTTACTAATGAGGTGTAATACTGTTAAATTATGAGAGACTGATTTGTTGGTGGGAATATGACTTACATTTGTCTCTCTGGCTGTACATGCCCTACGATAGGGGAAAAGTAGGAGAACCTCTTTGTCAGTGTGAGCATTTTTATGTGCTGTTTGTATTTTATTCAATGCAATCTATTATTCATTCCTATATTCGTAAAACCTTCAGCAAAGTTGAAATGAGCACTTTCAACTTCAGCCGCAGCCATAGTATCTATTAAGTAAGGCCTTTGAAATCTCTATATTTGAAACCACTCTCAAATCAGAGAATCTGGTAAATCCCTCTATCCTGTGCATATGTCTGAGAAAAGGCTTATTTTCAAAGAACTGCATTTTTTTAACTCTAGGTTGAGGGCTGATACTTCAGATGCTTTCAACTACAGTCAGATATGGCTGAGACTGAATTTGAGGTCATAATTCCAACAAAGAATAAAACTTTCAGTTCCTGAGACTTTTAGTTATTTTAAAAGTAATTTTAAATCACAACATGCTCTGGTACAGGGTGTGAAAAAGTGTACATTTTTATTTTGTGTGTTTAGAGTGGTGAGTGTAATTAACACACAGAGTAAGATATTGCAAAAATTAGGAAATCAGTGTTTTTTCAAAAGAACAAAACAAAACTAAACTGCATCTTAAGACATAACATGGACTTATTTATACAAACCTACTGCATTTCAAACAGAAGGAAACTTTTTATTGAAGAACCCAAACAAGTCAAACAAATTTCTTGGGATCTTTTCCCTACACCTGCCATCCCCCTGATCTAGCTAAGACAGTATTTACTCTAACCTTTTTGTATGGCTTTTATGTTTTCCAAATCTTAGAATACTAACAGGTGTATTCTGGGAGGTTGTCACAGTATGATTTTATTTGGAATTTCTTTAGTCCTTCTGTACTGTGGGGTTTTCTCTTTCATTTTCTTGGGCTATAATATCTGTCAGTTCTGTTTTATGGGTTTGTTTGTCTGCAGAAAATGGAAAAAGTAATGATTGTTCCAGGAGACCTCTTTTTCTATCAATATCTATGTATCATTTTATATGACCATGAAGAATGGCTGACTTGCTTGCAATGAAGACAATGAGCCTGATGCTGATATCAGTTACACCAATGTAAAACTCAAGAAGCTCCACTGTATTTCACCAGTGTAAAATTAAAGTAAGATTTGAGAAAAAGCCTTTCAAAAATCAAACAGGGTATAAACAAATGTTTGTGAAAGGTCAAATATTGATTATAATAAATAATTTAAAATTAGTGTAAAATCTTCATTTTCTTCCTTAAAAATGTTCTAATTGGCCTTAAGGGGAATAACACACTCTAGGCCTTTTTGCTGCTTTGAGAAACCAGATTTCTTATGCCTCACTATGTATCCAAGCTGTGTAGTTCTTTCGCGACAGCTGCACATGCTGTCTTGAGTTATTAACTCCAGTAGGAAGCCTGAGGAGCTGTTGAGTAGCTTCCTCTCTGACAGGGTTTCTACAGTGGGCTCCTTACGAGTCAGAAGTGGACAGCTTAGGAGAAGCTGTCTCTTAATAAGGACTCTTTGGAAACTTGATTCAGATACCAAAAATTGACCACTCATCTCACACTGATCTGGCCTGTGTTTGGGGAATAGAAAGAAAATAAAATTAGCAAATTGATAAAAATCATCTTGTGTTTTGGCCACATTTATATTTATGGCTCTCAATTCTTTGGGGAAAAAAAAAAAAAAAAAATCGCACACGGATCTGGCCTGTGTTGGGGGAATAGAAAGAAAATAAAATTAGCAAATTGATAAAAATCATCTCGTGTTTGTGCCACATTTATATTTATGGCTCTCAATTCTTTGGGGAAAAAAAAAAAAAAAAAAGAGAAGAAAGCTGGTTGGGGAGTAAACTGCTGTGAAGTAAATTGTTTCTGTGACCCAGGGTGAGTTTTATGTGAATTTTCTCTGTATGTCAGCATAATGGTGTCAGCACTGCTTCTATAGGTTGGGTTGGTAAATGTACTAACTGAGCTTTATATCTGGCTGGCAAATTGTACAGTGGATCACCTCATTTTCAGTAGCTGAAGCAGAATACGGTGAAACCTTTGGAGTGATAAATTGTCTTATGAGGCAATGCTAAAGCTTTGAATTGATACAAATTAATGAAGGAACTTATAAGGTAGCTTAGTTTCTTCACTACCTCTGCATTAGAAAATGTATATTAAGTCAGTTTTGGAAAGAATTTACTGAAATCTATTGAAAGAAGTTCTTTCCTGTTAGGGTGGTGAGGCACCGGAATGGGCTGCCCAATGAAGTTGTGAGTGCTCCATCCCTGGCAGTGTTCAAGGCCGGGTTGGACAGAGCCTTGGGTGACATGGTTTAGTGTGAGGTGTCCCTGATTATGGCAGGGGGTTGGAACTAGATGATCTTAAGGCCCTTTCCAACCCTAACTATTCTGTGATTCTGATTCTATGAATCTGGATTCTTTCCCAATGGTGAGAATAAAAATATACAATAGATGTAGTAGCTTCTAAGCATATTTTGCAGGAAGTCAGCTGGTACCAAGCTGCTGAAATTCGCTATGGCCATTGCCAAGACACTTTATTTCTAACTCTGTAGTCACAGGACACAGGCAAAATGGGCACAGGACCATGTCCATAACCAGGTATGTCGTCAAAAGCATAGATATTCCCAGATATGAACCTTTCCAGTGAGACGTATAGTCAATTTCCTCTACAGTGTGTGAACCAGTTGTTTTGCAATTACCTATATTTCTTAGTAAAAGGAACCCTTTTCTTTTTTGTATTCCAAAGTTTCCTTTAGTTTTCTCTACTTACTATTGTTTATGCAAGGTGCTCACTTAATGAAATTTATATGCACAATGGAAAAATAACTTACCTTCTCATTCACTTTTTGTCTTTCTGCCTCAAATAATTTTTGTCATCTGAATCTTCTGTGGAAATGCAGACAAAGTGTCAGAATGAACGTTTCTGGCCATTACCTTCATCCAGATGAAAAAAATTTCCCCAAAATATTTCTTCTGGCACCAATGCTCTCAGTAATATAAATCTGAAAAGACAAATAAAAGGGGCCTGGAAAAAATATATACAGGAAAATATGCAAATACACCTGTGTCTTAAATTGGTGGCTTTTTAAAAAACAGACTTTGATCAAATCTTTAAAGATGTTTTCCTACATATTCAGTGGAATTCTATTAATCCTTTCCTGTTAAAATAAAAGCAAATATAATTGGGAAAATTCTGGTCTCATGGAACTCAGTGAGTAGCCCTTTGTTGATTTCAGTATCTTAAAGTCTTCGAACAGCATGTGTATGTTATTCACATGCTTATTTGAATTTAGAAATAGTTTACTGTCTACTTTGTACCAGAGTATTTTTGAACACTTAAATTAGAACTTATAATAGAAAATAGGAAGAAATCCACCTGCTCTATTTTTTCCTCTTAAAAGACAAGGAGAAAGGTCTGGATTTATTGACTTTTTCATTCTATTTTATAGATTGGTAAGAATAATAGAAAGGAGCACTACCTAACTATTCAGCACTAAAAGACTTTACTTACCACATTGCCTTGGGACACGTGAAGAGTTAGAGAGCCTATAGACATGACTGGAATTCAAAGATGAGAGACTGCCAAAGTCAGCAACTACTACAGATGATGATGAATCTCCTGAAAAAGAGAGACTTTTCTTATCTATGTAATCATTGCAAATTAATTTTATGTAGCTACCTCTACACTGTTTAGTGGTTTCGTGCCTAATGCATTCAATAACAGGAGCAAAATTTTGCTATGTAACTTAGGGGGTGTACTAATTAAATCTGGGTAATTATTCGGTAAAAATTATAATGGTTGAAAGATGATGAGTGTCTGATGCTAAGCAAATGCAATGAAATTTTTTATAGAAATTATGTAAATAAGCTCCATTTTTATATTATTTAATGATTGGGACAAACCTTTTCAGACTTTTAAAAGTCTTACAATTCACTGTTTGATATCAATATTGCAGACATGGATATGTCAACCAAATACTGTACAAAACAGAATTATGTTACTTAATGAAATTATGTCAATTATTATAACTTCCACAAATCCATGAAAATCCTTTTTAACTGTAGAGAAAGGTTAGTACTGTGGTTTAAATGCAGCCAGCATCTAAGACCCATGTCCCCAGTGGAATAGCGAAGAAAGTAGAAGTGAGAAAAATCACGGAATGAGATTATGACAGTTCAATAGGTAAAAGCTGTGCATGCAAGCAAAGCAAAATAAGGAATTCATTCACAGCTTACCATTGTCAGGCAGGTGTTCAGCCATCTCCAGGAAAGCCAGGTTCTATCAGATGTAACTGATAGAGCTTTTCTTTCTCTTACTTGTCAAGAGAAAGGCCATCAGTCCAGATGTTCCTCACCTTGTCTTTCTTCCCATAGATTTATATTCTGAGCATGACACTATATGGTATAGAATATCTCTGTGGTTAGGTGGGGTCAGCTGTACTGGCTGTATATCCTTCCAGCTTCTTAGAACCATAAAATAGTTAGGGCTGGAAAGGACCTTAAGATCATCTAGTGCCAAACCCCCTGCCATAAGCAGGGACACCCCACACTAAACCATGACACCCAAGGCTTCATCCAACCTGGCCTTGAACACTGTCAGGGATGGAGCATTCACAACTTCATTGGGCAACACATTCCAGTGCCTCACAACCCTTAAAGTAAAGAACTTCTTCCTGATATCCAATCTAAACTTCCCCTGTTTAAGTTTTAAAATGTCACACCTTGTCCTATTACTACAGTCCCTAATGAAGAGTCCCTCCCAGCATCCCTATAGGCCCCCTTCAGATACTGGAAGTCTGCTAGGAGGTCTTCACGCAGCCTTCTCTTTTCCAGCATAAACAGTCCCAACTTTCTCAGCCTGTCTTCATATGGGAGGTGCTCCAGTCCCCTGATCATCCTTGTGGCCCTCCTCTGGATTTGTTCCAACAGCTCCATGTCCTTTTTATGTTGAGGACGCCAGAACTGCACACAGTACTTCAAGTGAGGTCTCACGAGAGCAGAGTAGAGGGGCAGGATCAGCTCCTTCGACCTGCTGGTCATGCTCCTTTTGATGCAGCCCAGGATACGGTTGGCTTCCTGGCCTGCAAGCGCTCACTGCCATCTTGTGCACCCCCAGCCTACTCACTGGTGGCATGGTATGAGAAGCAGAAAAGGCCTTGACTCTGCATAAGAACTAATCAGCAGTAACAGAAACATCCCTGAGTTGTCAACACTTTTTCCACCAGAAATCCAAAACATAGTCCCATACCAGCTCTACCCAAGGCAAAACCAGCGCAACCAGCAATAACAGAAGCAGGAGGCAGCATTAATTCTATCAGATTCCTAAAGGAGTCACTCTATTAGAAAGTTTTGACAGTATACTTTAAGGATTATTACAAATCAATTATCCCTTTGTCTGGAAAAAAATAGTGCCTGTAATGTGATTGCTATGTCAATACTAGTCATGAATTAGGTTTGGAAGCATGTAGAAATGCAAATTTCTACTACATGCTGACTATTCATCCTGCAACTAATGAATATTCACTTGACTCTTGTAACCTAACCTAATTGCCCATAAAGCTACAGATAGATTTCGCTTGACCCCAAACTTTAAACTGTTAGCTGCTTCTTTGCCTGATAGCGAAATAATAATGCAATTATTTATGTACCAAAGCAGAAAAAAGTTGATCCCCAGTAATACGACATTGGGGGGCATAACATGGAAAAAACTCAGCAGTTTTGTAGAAATTCCATTAAATTTTTCATTATCTGCCTAAGGAGTATAGGAATCATTTAAGCATCCCACCAAAAAATACCCTCCCACAGCTTCAGCAGAATATGTTCTAAGAGAAAAGAGGAAAATAAAATGCATAAAACAGTCATAAGGGAAGTAGGAGAAAAGCCTGTTTACTTAGGCTTAAGCCAAGTTATTACATGTTTACTTTCATTCCCTGCTTAGAACAAAATCCCTGATATCAGTGGATACGTGCCTGTATGGACAGAGGAGTCAAAATTGATGAAAAGTCTCTTCATTTGATCTTCTATTTTAACTGTGAGGCAAAGGTCTGACAAGTGAAACGCCGAAATGTTGCCAGCTCTAGTTAAGAGAAATACATAAGAAATAGAACCTGTATCTTAGGAAGTCTTAAGAAGACTGGGAAATTACGTCTGGACTTTCTGTATTTTCATATCACACTGGTATTTTCTAGGGAAGGATTTTGCTATCTCATTATAACAACCAGGATTTGTTTCAGTGTGAGTAAAAACTCTCTGTCTGGCCACATTCTGAGTGACAGTAAACAACAGCTGGAGATCAACAGTTTCTTCAGCCTAGTGTTCCTCATGTTGGCCTTGCAGATAACACAAATGTATACCTGTTTTTTTCTCTGTAGGACTGATTCGAAAATATTCTACTTCTGTCTTGCTTTAAGTTGTAACTTCATGTTCTTCATTAGTAATGCTTTTGGAAATTGCTTCTAGTCCCTCCTTCAGTCTTCCCTGAAGACTTTCCTTCCTTTTTCCACTAAGGCAATTTCTATTACCTGGGCCAAATACTAGCTTGACTGGGGAGAACAGTAGCTTACAGCACAGGGAACAAACAGAAGAGACTAGAACAGTCTGCAAACCCCTTTATGAGATTATGTGACTCCTTTCCTGCTCTGACAAACACCACCATTTGTGACATACAGGCTCATTGTTCTCTTGGGTTTTAATCATTCTGAGAACCAACAAATGTGCACTTCAATCCTCTTGTAAAAATGAAAAGTTCTGGCTTTAGCTCAACCTTATTATCCATATACTGGAAATCTTCATCTTGGTTTTATATGTCTTCCTTGTTTCTCTTTGTTGCACTGACAGTGATAGGTAGTAGAAACCCCACAAGGACCTGGAATACATTTATGAATTCTTACCCCAGTGAACAGAACTGATAATTTCAAGGGGTGCTAGTGTCAAAAATGCTTTTCTGGCCATTTGCACTGGAAGGGAATAAAACAATAAAGCTGGGGCATGATAAAAACCAGAATGACACTGTCAACTTGTCTGTCATGATTAGTATCGCTGGAGAAGGGGGTTGTTCACTTGTTCCCTAGAGGAAAGCTAAGTATTGCTGTCTTTCCTGCTTTTCAAATTGGAGAGACATTTACAAACCAAGGGCTTATATTTGCACTTTTTAAAGCAGGAAAGCTTACAAATGATTCCAGGCTCTGCAGCTAAAATACAGTGCAGATTCCATGAAACACTGGGAAGGAGGATCTAATAAAACTTCTGGGTTTGTACCTCTTGAGCCTCACATGAATAGTAACAGGAAGAGATAACGAAAGACATTGTCAAAGCAAAGACAGTGTTCATCTACATTTGAGAGAAATGGACCAATTTTACTGCTCCACAAAAAGGCTGGCTTGCCTTGGTTGCTCAACAGGCCTGTACAATCCTTGCCTATAGAGCAGGTTTAATAAGAATTGACAGGAGATGCATTCATTATTAAATAAAGTATTTCCTTTTCTGCCCAGTTTAAGACCTCTTCTACAGGTGAAAAAAAATCTTAATTTTGACAAGGTTTTGCGGAAAGCACACATGAAAGGTCCTGTTGAAAATTAGAAAAAAAAAAAAAAGTTTGCTTAAAACAGTCAAGTTCAATGATACCGTATCCGTAGCTTTAAAAAAGCAAATGTAGAAACCTAAAAATATTGATTTGAGGATCTCTAGTTGCTGACAACAATATTTTAAGAGACAGTATTTCTAAAGACTATGGGTCAAATTCAGCTTTGGTGTAGGTAGGCATAACTTCCACTGCCTTCAAGGAAAATTGCGCTAATGTAAAAATAAGTGTTACCATGTATGTCACTTTCCTTTTAAACTGAATAACTAGCAAATTATTTTAACAGCAGAAAAGTTTTCAGATTTTCTGCTGCTGATGCTGAAGAAACGCATGTAGTATTCTGATTGGTAATTCATGGAGAGGATCTTTGGTATTCAATGTGTTAAGGGTTTTGAAAAAGACACTCTGACCTGCAGCTAAAACAGTTGTGAACCCTTCTGCTTGTAGATGACAAGATGCTTCCTGAAATTATTTGTTTTGCAGTTTTGTCACAAAGTGGTGCTATTCTCTCTTCAAGCAAACAAGAAAGAAAGAAAGAAAGAAAGAAAAAAAACCCCAAACATTAAAAAATAACTGGAAAAAAAAAAAAAAGAGGAACATTTCAAGGCCAAAGAATTCACCTTTTTCCTGGTGTAGCAAAATCCACTCTGCCAAGTCTATGTAGACTTAGCAACTTAAAGAGAGAATTTATAGAGAAGTCTGTTAAGAGTGCTTTTCTTTTATTATCCAGAAGAAATTAAGGCTCTAAATAGAGGAGAAAAGATACCTTTTCCATGATCAACAATGCCAAAGAGCTATTTGATCTTCAATTTGGAGAATATAACTTATCAGAGATGACAGAGAACTCTCTATAGGTTTCCTCGTACACCATGTGAATAAATCCCACTGGTTACCACTGGAATTTATTGTGCAGAAGAAGAAAGATAAAGATTCTTCTATTTCACTGGCCCCCATTTCAGCAAATTCTTTAGGGTTACCCTAATAAAACTGACAACACAATGGGTTCTGAAAATAGAAATTAGCTGACAAAAGCCGTTACCATGCTGCAGTAATTCCTTAGGATGTGTGACCTCAATCTGGATCGCACATTACAGCAACTAAGCAAAATGGTGCAACTGGGAGTAAAAAAATATTTACATTGGCTGTTTCCATTCTTATGCAAGTCTACTTAGAATTATTATTTCAGGATTGGGAAGCATCTGGATGGGTCAGCATACTACATGGCCAGTTTATAAGGGTAGGAAATATTGAAAGCACATATATTGTGCCATTTTGTACCCTTCTGTACATTTGTGAAGCATTAGAATTACTAATGCCTGCAATTTCCTTTTTTTTTTTTTATGAAATTAAAATAACCTAAATATGTCAAATCAAAATAAGAGATATATTGTAAAATTGGCAGATAATTTCATGTTATGGCAAAGAAGGCTGTATAGGTGGAGTACGAAAGATTTCTTGTGCTAGTTGACCTTTTGTGTTTTTAAGTAGGAGATTGGACTAAGTGACGTGCATATGCTTAACCTGATGTTCCATCACTCTCATATTACTATACAAATTTTCCCAAAAATATTATAAATATCATGTCACATAGAAGTTATAATAGAGCAGGTATTTTTGCTTAAATTAAAAAAAAAAAAAAAAATAAAAAAAAATA
>NDXB01009520.1:24640-41448 GCA_002631895.1 Agapornis roseicollis
TTTTTTTTTTTGTGTGTTTTTGTTTTTTTGTTTTTTTGTTTTTTTTTTTTGAGCCTGAAAGAGGCAGACTCACATCTCTTCTCTTCAAGCTTTCATATACAGTGAGTTTATCAAGATTCCCTCCCTGACACATTAAAGTGGTTTCAAGATTTATGGAAGCAGAAATAGAAATGTATGAGAAGTGGCAGCATCCTATAGACTGTAATGTTTGGGGTTCTTGTGTGGCAGGTTAAGAGTTTACCAACTGTATAATTCAAATTAATATAGAAAGACTAAGTTTATGGTGACTAAAACCCAAAACAAGTTGTTAAAAGTCCTATCATAGAATCATAGAGTGTTTAGAGGTGGAAGGGACCTTAAAGATCACCTAGATCCAACTCCCTTGCCATGAGCAGGGACACCTTCCACTAGACCACGTTGCTCAAAGCCCATCCAACCTGGCCTTAAACACTTTCTGGGTTCTGTGATCTGCAGTGAGCAAAATAGTTAGTTTGGTCATAGACTAGCCACATCTGTTTCATTTAGCCATTCTGCTGATGCTAAGAAAATTATGGAGAAGTTGTATACTTCTGTGCTACTTGGGAAAAGGGTGATTATTCTGAGGATGGCTGCTTTACAGTTTATGGTTCCTTTGCTCTGGAGACACTGCTTCGGGAGTGACTGGGAGTGAAATCCACATGATTACATGCAGAAGTGTGCAAGATACAGTGAATCACACAGGAGAAATGGATGCATCTAAGGAGCAGTTCAAAGCATTATTCTGAGATAGATGGCTAAAACAGGACTGTTGTATTGCTCCCTAAACCATAATTTCTCTGTCATTGGCTGTAAAAGGAAACAGATGTACATACCTACATTGTAGCATGCCTAAAGTAACAGGAGAAACCAGGGTATCATAGTTACCCAAACAGCTGGTAATTTCTAATGTATCATGTCACTGTGCAATCAAGACATCTGTATTTCTCTGGATTGCTAAGTGTAACTACCATATGTTATCTAGGTTACATCACAGGTCACTTGTCAAGTCGGTTCACTGAGCAGATGAAATGGAGTTTTCTAACTAAAAAAATAAAAAAAGAAGTTAATACTATTAAAAATATTCAAAATATCTAGTAGAAAATCACGTGTGCTACAGTTCACAAGATCACTGGGATTTGCAAAGAGATTTACTAAGTGTTGCTAACCATGTACTCAAGCAAGGAATTATGTGATCTGAAAGTAAAAGCAGCTTAAACTTGTTATACTTTGCTATCTCGCTATTACAATATATTTTTTTGATATTACAAGATATACTTGATGACTTTGATGTAAACTTTGAACCTCCTAATTAACTGCAGAATCAGTATCAGATTGGTGAGAAGTTCAAAACCACTAAATTCCCCCCTCCTCCCCCTTTTCTTCTACATTTGTATCACACAGCAACGGTGAAAGCGACCATATCTAACAGGAAAAAAGCCATTGCAAGGACAGTTAAAGCTATAACCTGGAGAACAGTATCTCCTCTTTTTCCTATAGTTTAAATATTCTCCTTAATATATGACAGATAAAAAAATGGTCCTTGGATTTGTATATACAGATTAAGGCTATCTGAATTTGACACAACTCAGGAGGATACCTAAAGGTGAATTTCAGCAGTGCTTAATTGCTCACTGCTCCTGAGGCTTTTTAAGCTGTTAGTTTTGGATAATTCTAAAGAGGCTGATGGCTGGTTTAGAAATGACAGCTTGCTTATAGCCTCAGCAGGGATTTAATCAGCAGACTTTACTACAATGCAAGGACACTACAACCAATCTGAACCCAGTTGCTGGAGTGCACTGGGACACATGGCAGTGGGATACTTAGTCTCCATATCATGCACATGTTTGCATCTTTCTACAGTTTCCATTTCTTTGCTCACTTATTTTTTGTGTTCTGGGTAAATTAGAACTTGAAGTTGTCATGACAATAACAGTGAAGAGTGGTGGATTGGAGTTGGGGGTCTGCACAGACCTCAAGCCATGAGGGCCCTGGGGGCAGCTAAGGTGAGCATCCAGACCTATGAACTCAGAAGAGCTCTCAGGTACCCTAGTATACGAATAAATATCTCTGCAGTGCATAGTCAAACTCAGCCTGAGCCTGAGTATAAGCATAGTTTGTGTCCCATTTCACCTGCAGGTGAAAACTGAATCATCCTAAATCTAGATTATAGATCTTCCCATCCAGGATTTCAAAGCCTCAGTTGCATAGATTGACTTAGACCACTTCATTACTTGTTTGACATTATGGTAGAAGGTAGTAGATAAGAAGCTCCTACAGCTATGGTCATGCCCATGAGATAGCAACTCTTGAGGCTGCAAATCTAGGGCCTACTGTCACGCATTGGAGGGTGTTGCTGCTTATACCCCAGACTTACAAACAAGCTTCAGTGGGGTCTCCAATTCAAAAAACACGGCTTATTTAGGGCAGTGGCACCCACATGGTGTAGGCCCAGTGAACATTTGTACACCCATTTTAACTTTTCCATTAAAAGATCCCAGTATATCACTTCATAGATCAGATGTTGGAACATATATAATATTTTATAATATATACCTCTATCTCCTTGTAATAAATTAAACTGATATCATCACCACATTTTGTAAAATACAGTAGCTGTGGAAATAAAAGCACATCTTTGAAACTCTCCAGTACAATTACCTTTGCACAATAGTCTTTTGAGGGAAGTACAGTAATTACCAAACAGAAATGTGTGCTCATTATTCTAATCCAATTACCTTTCAACAGCTGGAACAGTGACTATTGCTGTTACTGATTTCTAGATTTTAGCTTTATTTTAAATTCAGTAAAAGCCACGAGTCTTCTTTAATCACAGGTGCTTTTGGCTTCAGGACAGTTGATAACCAGAAAGTATAGCAGAAGTTTTTGAAAGTTGTACACAATATCTAAGAGAGTTGGCTGGGTCATTGGTTAAATAGTGAGATATGCTTTCTACTTCTAAAACAGTAGAATACCTCTAGCCTATCAATGTTACAAAAATTTCCCGCAGCAGACTAGCTTTTTCCTAACAAGAATAGATATCCCTCTTCCATTCTGAATGCTCTTTTTAATGAATACTTACCCCAGGAGTAACTTAAATAAAGCAGCTATATAAATGCACATGTGTTTAGATAAAACATCACTATAAAAATTCACATTTACTAGGCAACAATCATGACTGTAGCAGAAAAATGGGGAGAAGAATCGAAAGAATGCAACTCCCATGGGTTGAGGTGAGAACAGTCCAGTAACTAAGGTATAACACAAACCACTACTGATACCACCAATAATGATAATGATAAGGGAAATAACAAGGGAAGAGAACACAACTGCTCACCACCCGCCGACTGATAGCCAGCCCTACCCGAGCAGTGATCTGGGTCTTCCAAATAAGTGAAAAAAGTGATAGGAGTAGTGGTATTTCGCTGACAGCTGGAATTCTGGCGGGCAGGTTGCCCCGCACTGCTGAGCATGGGCCCGGCCTCCCACTTATTCTACACCTCATGTCTCTTCACAGCACCAGTCTAGAGTCTACCTCAACAGGGCCTTCTTTATCACAGGAGCTGGAATAAAATCAACTCTTCCACTCCATCTGGGAACCTGATCACCAGAGACTGAAGCCGCAGCTTTCATGGAATGATCATCTTTAGTGCATGGACCAAAACCTTTAAAGCTACTGAGTTCATCCAGTCCATGATGTTGGGCTCCATCTGTTGAACAGTCTTTCAGAGCAGGACAGCAGGTGTGCAGTATTTGATTGTTGCCTTCTGATGACACCACTGAACTCACCTGGTCACCGCTGAGCTCATCTAATTTCGTCAAAGTTCATTCTTTGTTGAGATGATGGTCGGAGAGAAGTCAGGGCCAGTCACTAGTAACCTGAAGACATCTAGTTGGTGTGCTATAAAAGTGCTACAGCACCTGGGATTTCCAGGCAGTCTCCCATCCAAGTACTAACCAAGCCTGACCCTGCTTAGCTTCCAAGATCAGATAAGATTGGTCGTTTTCAGAACCTGCCTGCCTATTAGTATCCTGATGTCAGAAAGTTTTTTTCTTGAATTTATTGCTCCTTACATATTCCTTGTTTTAGTCCATAATGCTTCTCTTCTGAAAACACCAGTTAGGTGCCCTTGATCCAGGCTTTATTTCAGCAAAGTGAACAACCTTCTCCCCTGGAAAACTGTCCTTAGCATAGAAACTAGAAAATAAAGTATATATATATTTCCACATTACACAAAGGTTTAATCAAGTATAAAAATGGCATGTCTTGCAAGCGAAAGTGCGGTATTTCCTTTGCAGTGTGTGCTAATTGAACTGTGCAGTAGACAAAAGAAAACAGCACTAATTATAACAGTGATTAAAAAGTTCTACAGAATCATCTGGCAGGTGATGACATTAGTGAATGTCCAAGGCTAATGGACTGATACTTTTATTTTATTTTAAGGAAAGGCTGCGGAGAATATCTTGTTTTATTCAGTACTTCAGGGGTGAAGTTCAGGATCTAGTGGTTCTGCATGAAGCCAATGCACTAATGAAGAGCTCAAAGTATAGTTTGTGTAGACTTCTGCATTTCATCAGAACAAAAGGAGAATTTTAAACCAGATGCTATTTATCTAGACAGCCACTGTCTAGCTAATGACGTGGCTGGGTTGCTGTTATGGGAAACATTTAGTGCTATGATACCACCAGAGAACGACTTCAGTATCAGATATTCTATGTTCATTTATTATTAGTTGACTCTTAATAAATAATTAATTGCCCCAAAGTGCAATCCTTTGGCATTCAAAACACATTTCTGATGATACTTTCAGGACATTTTGCCTATATTTCATTACATTTCCTTTAGTTTGAAAACTGTAGTTCTGTGTTTTCCAGACATTTAGTAGACTTTTATAGGTAATTTCTTCTCTAGTCTGGACAGGTCTGCTGCTTTTATTGCCAGTTACAATTTACAGCAATAGGTCTGCAATATTTTTCTACTTGAATCCAGTGGACCACATCACGTCCTGATAACAGCCATATGACCCCAAGAATGTTGTCTCTGCTACCCAATGGGAGATGTGATGTGAAAATCTTTGGATTTTTATGCAATTAGGATCTACTTGTTATTACATAGTGTTATCTTTATTGTAATAATATCTTGGCTTCTTGGTCAAGGAGCACAGTTTTCTTCATTGACTTCATGTCCCTTATTCAAATTTGTTCTGTATTCTTTCTGGTTGTGTATGTATGGTACACCTGGTATGAAAATTCTACTCTGTTTTATAAAATAGCCTGCTTTTAGACAGACCTTATTCAAGAGTTCTGCAGAGCTTTAGTCAGCTTTCAGTTTTCTATTATGATATACCCAGACAAGAAAAATCCTTGTATTAAAAGAATCCATATATCAGCCAAACATATAAGAAACAAGGCAAACCAGTACACTGGCAAAAGCTCAACTGTTTGAGAAAAGTGTTCTTTTCTTAGCCCCAAGTGTTTTAAAATGAATGAATAGCATAAAATTGTTCACTTCAAAATAGTATTTCAAGCAGTTGTTGATTTTTAACTGCTTAATTTTTAACCAGTCATTTCAGTTTTTGCATTGGCCATGAACGATTCACTATAATCCACGCTGATTTCCAGCCCTAGTGTTCCACAAACCATCCATCCTGTGATCAGGATTATGCTACTTAGGAGCTAGAAAGCATTCAGGGGCTTTGTATACATAGAACTTCAAATGTATATGGAAGTATGTAAGCAGACATACTGTGCTTAGTAATATTAAGAGGATTTTCATTATATTGTATATGGATTTGAGGCATTATCCTTCACAAATGACAAGCTATTCTAGCTCTCTGTGGTATGCTCAGTTTCTGTCTGTGAGCAGAGGATAATGTTTGCTATGTTCTACACACAATTCAGTGGCCTGATCTTGCAAATAATTATGTATGTATGTATAGAGCTTTACTAAGAGAATGATTCACATAAAGTTACTCAGTGTGTTTTTAGAAATAATATATGAGAGACTAAGGCAGTGTAAAAATGGTCTGTTTCAATAATCAAAACAAAACTACAAGCAACTATAAACTGGGTTTAGCATTGGGGATTCAACTGTCTGAAAATTGCTTATGGGGAAGACTGCTTCTTAGTATTTGACACGGACTATCTGCTCTACTGAGACAGCTACTAAGTGTTATTTTGCTTCTTTGTGCTGGCTGACAAATCTAGCCACTAACTGGTTCTTTTTCTATTATGTGGTATTAACTATATTTCTCTTCAGTTTTTCAGATACGAAACCTGACCTTGTATACCTTTGTGCCATTTACACCATACTAGAAAACAAACATTTACTGGAGGCAGAAGGAGATATGGTATTGCAACTCTGCCATACATTTTCCCCCTTTCTTTCTTTTCTTTTTTCTTAATTAAAATTCAACTGAAAGTCTTTTCAACTAAAAATATAATCTTCTGAAGTTGTTCATTATTCCTGCAAAGTAAAAAAGTGTGAATATGATAAAAGCTATCCAAACTGAAAGATAAAAATGTACTCAGTTTGAAATACTGAGTGGAGTGTCTCTTTTGTATAGAGAATGTAGTTTCCTCATATATTGTGTATTTGATGTATATGATCTTGATGATATATTTACATTTCATGTATGGTTTTGTCTTCTTTTAATGACTTTTTTTTAAAAAAAAAATTTAGGTAGAGTGGTCATATTTTTAAATGCTGCTTCTTTCTCAAATACTACAATGAAACAATGGACTTCAAAAGTGAAGTGGGCATCATAGTAAATAAGAGTAAAAGTATATTGAAGTGTGTCAGTAATATGAGAGACAAACACATTGTCTCTCATATTATATATTCTTACTTATACAGATTTCATAATATCTAAGTATCTTTATATAAATATATTAATAATTTTATTTATAATTATTATATGTTCTTAATTATACAGATTAATACTATTTATAATACTGTGTGTCTTGTATAAGACTCTACACTGGATCTGTTTTAACATGTTATTTGAGAATGCCTCATTATTTTACATGAAATTCCTTAATGTACCACACTAAAGTTGACAGATCTCAAGGCTCAAGAAAGCATATAGGCTTGAAGAAAGGCCTTTAAAACTTCTAAGTTGAAGTTTTCCTAGGTACCCATTTAATTTCAAAGTCACTTCCAGATGATGTCTTTCAGAGCCTACTTAAAGAACTGAGCTGGGGTTAAAAACAACCCAATAGCACTGAAGACACAGCTTTTCAACCAATAAAGATATTCTTCACCAAGTTATTTCTTAGGGATACTGTTCATATTTTGAAATTAGATATGGACAGAGTCCTTCTGGATCATCTAAAGTAATTTTCGTCAGTGTCTGTCTTGCCCGGTCTTTCACAAATTATCTGGTCTCTGTCTAGCTTTTTTGCAGATCAAAGTAGCCCTTAACTGTCAGATACTCATAACTGTGACAGATACACTCAGTCTGTAACCTTGTTATCTCTTGGTGTATGTCCACATTCCACCTTTCTTCACAGACCTTAGCTTAACCATGAAGTGCAGGTCTCAGAAACAAGGGAAGATGTCTGAACCAACATTTTAAAGATGGAGTTTCCTCAGAATATGAGTAATAGTTCAGTCTAATTATCTGCATCCATATTAATTAACTAAACCGGGCCAGAATATGGATTGAGCATTGCTTGCTTCATTGAGAGTTAAGCAGATAAATTTGTGATCCTCCAGTGAGTAAATTGTTACTGCTCAGCCTTTTTTCTATACATTGAAATTATCTTATCTGCTAGTTTTAAATAGCTTGCATTAGGACTTTTAAAGGACACATTCTCCTTTTCCTTCTGTTTCTAGCCAAACTTAATGACAGTAGCCCAGTAGTTAAGATATAATGTAGCATAATGCAAAATAGAAAATCTGTATGACTCATATGCTAATTGCAACTAAATAGGAATGTGTGATTTAATCCTAGATATGCCCTGCATGCAGGCCTGGGACAATGCAGGACAAGGGGGATGGTGCTTCTTGTGAGAAATAGGGATGACTGCTGTCAGATGGCTGTAAGTCTATTAGTTCTGGTCTTCCCATATCCTGGGGGTCAGTTGTTTCAGCTGACTCCAGCTGTTTACCACAGCATGTGCAACATCATGTTCTGGTTTCAATAGATTCTTACTTTGACCTCTGGATGCTTTTCTGCCTCAGGTGTCCTTTCTTGCAGTATTCTGGATTCTCTACAATGTCTGCAAGGTCTCAGAGGACTGTCTGTAGTCTATGGGTTTGTCTGGTATGTGTAACTCTGCTAAACAAATTCTAATCACTGGTCAAGAGTTTAATCTGAGTCTTAGATTAATTTCTCCTTTAGGATATTTTGTTCCAGATTCCAATCATGATCTGATATTATCAAGGATTCATTTTGCCCCTGAATTGCTACATTAGCTCTTCACACATGAGTACTTCTATGTTTCCATTTTTTTGTACTCTCTGCTTAGAAATGCATTGCTGATGTGTTTCATTTTTATGTAATGAGCAACACTTCTCAAATCTCTGTATTAAACCTCTGCAGTTAGCCTCCTCTGCCTGAGCCTCATCTACCTGAATTAACTGCAAAATACTACAAACATTAAGTGCTTCAAGACCAGCTGCTATCAGCAAGTTTCCTCTATCTTCTTTTCTGAGGGTAACCATGGCTTGAAGACACAAAAGGAATCATTACTTTTTAGTCCTTCCAGTTTTCATCTCCCTTTTCAATAATGTCAATTTTAGCCCAGCTTTTGACTGCTCTGTCAGAGACCAAGTGGTCTTACAGATCTGTCTTCATTATGCTACATGTAAATTGATTTTATCACTACAGACTCCAGGGTCCCCTAACAATCCAGAAACTTTGTGAAACTGAAATGTTCAGCAAACACAAACCCTTTTGTTTTACAACCCCAGATTTCTTTTGTATAAAATTAGGTGGGAAAGAGGTGGATGTGCATGGATGTTTCAATGGCTCCAGCCCAATGCACTCTCATGGCAGGGTTGCATAACACAATTAGTCTTGGGCATTGTCAATACCTGAGGTCTGCTGTGAGCCTCTGTGGAAAATAACAACTTGTGCTTTCTAGTGGTTCTGATTATGTCATGACATTGAACGTTAGAAATACTGTATTAAAATGCAAGCATGACACTTCCTTTAAAATACCGTATCTGCAGCAAACATACAGCTGCTATAGCCCATTCAGCTCTCTGCATTCTGTATTATTTCCCGCTTTTCTTATAAGGGGTTTACATTTCATAACTTTTTTTTTCCTCTGGGCATGCTCTCCTGATTGACTGATATGGGCACAGTCAAATTGCTGCAACCCTTCAACAATTATCTTAACAGCTGGCAGTGGTTTGCTTTGTTCTTTTTTTCCCCCATGAAGTAAATACCTGTTTCATTTGATTTCTTCCTTTCTTAGATAGTGATAGATTCTTATATCTTTCATCTACTAATTTTGTAATTCCCCTTTAAATAATTCTTTTGTTATTCTGGACATGTATCTTACCTAGTATAAAGCGTAAGATTATTTGACCCAAATTTTATTTTTCTCATTCTCAAAGCAGTCTATGTTGTCATTGAACTACAGACAGAAGAGGTCATCCTTTCAAGCTTGAGTTTATATTCTCTGTGTTAGGAAGTTGCATTCCACACAATAAAGTTCTTTTTCTTCCCTCTTTTCACATTACTTAAGTAATTAAACTTACCCATTACTCTAACATACAACAGCCTTGAGAGTTCTTCTGATAATGGCTTGAACTTGTTAAACTGTTCTTTAAGTGGCAGATAACCATTGCTGTTCCAGGATTATATGACCTTGTGAAAGTTTTTCTTTCTGAACTAGTTTGGAATTCAAAAGTTTCAGAAGTTAGGGGTAATAGATTTTTAGGTGGTAAAGATTATAGTTATTCTGCCTGGCATAGCTGGGCTAGGGAGATGGGTAAAAGGTGATAGATTTTCTGCTCCAACTCAATATTAGTATCCATAAGATGTCATTAGCTTCTTCTGTCACAGCCATGATGTTCACTGGGAATTCAATAAAAAAAAATAATTTGGAAACAGACTTTTCTTTTCACTGGGAATTTTCTCTGATAAAAGAAAAACAAAATATTTATAAAGCAAAACCTAGAATGTTCCAAATTTTTTCTTCTTGGAAGTAAGAAAGAACTGAATATATGTTGTCTACATTTTGCATGCATTATTGTCACTGTCCTATTGTAACATAAGGTTGTAACCTCTGATTGTTGCCATGCAGGAAATCCTATAAATAAACCAGTGTTAGCAAACACTTACTGAATTAGGCTGTAGAGGTAAGAGACGTTGAAAATACCTTGTCTGTGCACAGACACTAGAGTTGCCAACTTGAAAAAAACCATTTCACACATGTTGCATACCTAGACCAGTAGAAAACCCTTTCTTTCTTTTACAATGGATCTGGCGTGCACCTTTTTTTAAATGTTTTAAACGTGACCATGTGATATATAACCAATAGATATTTGAATAGTGGTAAGCTTGCACATTGCTGCTTAATTTTTGTGATGGAACATTGCAAATCAAGGTTTTAGACATAGGTTCTAATAATTTATATCAACATGAGAAATCAGGAGAACAGAGCAGATTGTCAAAGCCACTGGTATAGGTATGGTCAAGCAGACAATATTTGCCAACAATAACAAATACAAATGTTAGGTATTCTTATTCTGACATTTTGCCTGATGTGGTGCTTTTTGTTTTGTTGAACTTGATAACATTAATTTAGGTTGAAGCAATACTGTGTAAGTCTAAATATCAGAAAACCTACTTAAGGTAGCTATGTCACTGAAGTGATGGTTATTTGATAATAAGATAAACAGTAGACTAAGCAAGATTTCTGTATTCCATTAGGTTGATAAAATTCATGCAATCTGTGCTATGATAGGAAGATGGCATGGAAATTATCACATTTAACATTTGATAATATGTGACATGAACTCATATGTGTTGTTCATATACTGATAGTAACTTGAATGATGTTGACTGCATAAATAAGATAGTTAACTAAGTAAAAAGTCAATCAATATAGTTGCATGAAAATTGATTCCTAAGTAATTGGAAAATATTATTTTGACTTATGCCACTTCAGAGAAGACGTTACTGTATGAGGTTTGGCCACAACCATAGAGAGCTGTGTTTACTAACACCATATGAGAAATTCATGCCATGTACCTGATCCTGAGTGAAGCCTATGGTTAAAAGTTGTTGAGTGTGTTGAGCTATTTTATTAGAGAGAATGTAGTCTTTGGAGCAGTGAACATAAGTAATATCTGAGCAGTCTACCTGAAATAGTAAAGAAAAGGTTTGGATCCCAGAAGAGCCAAGAGACAGATCTTGGCCAAAATAGACAAACACTTTCTATGAATATTAGGCTGGTAGATTTTTAACATATTTTGTAATATACTAACTGTGAAGGTGAGATTCATCTGTAAACTGTATTTCTATACTAGATACCCTAGCTATACTCTTTCTGTAGCATATGTGAAGAAAGATTCAATTTATCTCATTCTAATGTAGAGATCTAAATTAGCTGTGAGGAACTGTCTCTTCAAAGCATTATTTTTCACCATTGCCTAAGGAAGATGGTACATAGGTTGGTAAGTATCTTGTGCAGGGAGAAACTATTCATAAACAGAGAAAAGATATTTGTCATCATTTGCCAGAAACTGGAATTTATTTCAGAAAGAACCAAAGAGAGTACTTATCCCCAATCCTGTGCAAAGCTAGTGCACGGTAGCCAGCGCTATGGCTGATTCTTGCTTCATTGAAGAAGCCGGATGGCATGCCATGAAGGAGGATAGAATAGAGGAAGAAATGGTCCTGTGATTAAATCACTGTGAATATCATCAATGAACATCTGCCTGGCTCCAAAATATACCCTGTGCAAATGACTTTGGTGCCTTTAAGCAACTGTCAGACACATTTTCCCATTTGAAGATTTCTACTTTCAATTTCTTCTCTTGAGTTTTACCTGTCTTTTCTTCTGTGACTTTTAACTTGTTGGGAATGGGTGGGATCATTCCAAGGGTGTATGTTCAGACAGAGCCTTGCACCACAGAGCTTCAAGCTGAAGATGTAATGCAAAAGTATATTAATAGTTAATAATATGCAAATTCCCCCTGTGCACTAGGACACCCTGAAAGCATAGGCTGCACTGTAGGGCTGTGCCTATATTGCAAAACCAAGACCTTAATTAAGAAAAATAATAATGAACAAGTCATGGTGTGCAATTTTCAAAACCAACTAAGGAAGCTGGGAACTGGCTACGCAGGATTTGGAGAAGGCTGGGGTTCTGAATGACTTCTTTGCCTTCGTCTTCAACGGGAAAGGCTCTGACTGCACCACCCAAGTCTTGGAAGCCAAATGCAGGGACTGTGAGAATGAAGACCTTGGGCTCACTGTAGGAGAGGATCTGGTTCAAGAGCATCTTAAGAATCTGAATGTGCACAAGTCCATGGGACCTGATGAAATCCATCCGTGGGTCCTGAAGAAGCTCTCAAATAAAGTTGCTAAGCCACTGTCCATCATATTTGAAAAATCATGGCAACCAGGTGAAGTTCCCGATGACTGCAAAAGGGGAAATATAACCCCCATTTTCAAGAAGGGGAAAATGGATGACCCAGGGAATTACAGAGCAGTCAGTCTCACCTCTGTGCCTGGCAAAATCTTGGAGCAGATTCTTCTGGAAGGCATGCTAAGGCACATGAAAAACAATGAGGTGCTTGGTGACAGCCAGCATGGCATTACTAAGGGGAAATCCTGCCTGACCAATTTGGTGGCCTTCTATGATGGGGCTACAGAACTGATGGACAGGGGTAGAGCAGTTGACATCATCTCCCTAGACTTGTGCAAAGAGTTCGACACTGTCCCACGTGACATCCTTGTCTCTAAATTGGAGAGACATCAATTTGATCGATGGACCACTCGGTGGATAAAGAACTGGTTGGATGGCCTCACGCAAAGAGTTGTGGTCAATGGCTCGGTGTCTGGCTGGAGACCAGTGATGAGTGGTATCCCTCACGGATCGGTGTTGGGACCTGTCTTGTTCAACATCTATGTTGGTGACATGGACAGTGGGATTGAGTGCACCCTCAGCAAGTTTGCCTATGATGCCAAGCTGTGTGGTTCAGTAGATACGCTGGAGGGAAGGAATGATGTCTAGAGGAACCTTGATATGCTTGGGAGGTGGGCTAATGCCAACCGATGAAGTTTAACCATGCCAAGTGCAAGGTCCTACACCTGGGTGTGAGCAATCCCAGGCACAGCTACAGGTTGGGCAAAGAGGAGAATCAGAGCAGCTCTGTGGAGAAGGACCTGTGGGTGTTGGTCGATGAGAACATGAACATGAGTCGACAGTGTGCACTTGCAGCCCAGAAAGCCAACCGTATCCTGGGCTTCATCCAAAGGAGCGTGACCAGGAGGTCAAAGGAGGTGATCCTCCCCCTCTACTCTGCTGTTGTGAGACCTCACCTGGAGTATTGTGTGCAGTTCTGGTGTCCTCAACAGAAAAAAGACATGGAGCTGTTGGAACAAGTCCAGAGGAGGGCCACAAAGATGATTGGGGGACTGGAGCATCTGCCATACGAAGACAGGCTTAGAGAGTTGGGACTGCTCAGGCTGGGGAAGAGAAGGCTGCGTGGAGATCTCATAGCAGCCTTCCAGTATCTGAAGGGGGCCTATAGGGATACTGGGGAGTGACTCTTCATTAGGGATTGTAGTAACAGGACAAGGGTTAATGGATTCAAACTTAAACAGGAGAGGTTTAGATTGGATATAAGGAAGAAATTCTTTCCTGTTAGGGTGGTGAGATGCTGGAATGGGTTGCCCAGGGAGGTTGTGAGTGCTCCATCCCTGGCAGTGTCCAAGGCCAGGTTTGATGAAGCCTTGGTTGACATGGTTTAGTGTGGGGTGTCCCTGCTTATGGCAGGGGGTTGGAACTAGATGATGTTAAGGTCCTTTCCAACCCTAACTATTCTATGATTCTATAATTGTAATCTAGATCTGAAAAAGGTGTTTTGCAGTACTGAGGTGCACTGAGGGAAAAATAATAGAGCTTTGCATCTGAATTATTAGGTAATATAGGTGAAGACTACATTTTTATAATAATCTTAATAAAATGGCCATTCAGGTGGCTTAGAATGTTAGTCCTGATACTTCATGGAAGCAGAGAGCATTTAGGTCTTCCTTAAACCTTCTTTGTCAGTCTAGGCAAATACAGATTTCTCAACCTTTGCTGACATATGTTGTGCTCTAGTTCCCTATTAATCCCAGTGCTGCTTTGTGTATTGTCTTCACTTGGTCAATACTTCTTTCAAAACTAAGGGCTCAATACTAGATAAAGCCAGATGTGGACTAGAAGTTCTAAACAGAAGGCAATAATTCGCTTCACCTGCTGACTATTCAACCCAGTATCTGGTAACTTTTCATCACTTTAAAGATGTTTTCCACCACTTGCTTAATGCTAAGTAGTATTTTTGATTATTTAATTTTTTACTAAGCTTGTTTAAGAATAATATTAAAGAACACAAAAAGTTAAAGAGGAAGCAGAGGTATAACAGAAATCCTTTTCCCAAAGTTTCAGAAATCAAAGTGGTCTCTGACAGTATAGCTCTTACTGAGGTGAAGAGTAGGACATTCTCTCTGTTGTAGACCAAGCTTTTTGTTCTTTCTTCTCTTGTTTGGAGACAAGTGTATCCTGACTTCTTACTGTAATTATTCCTTCATAATTATAATTTCCTGATTCATGGAAAGGTCAAACTAAAGAATGCCCTTTCCCTGCAATGAAAAGAAAGGTCTAAAATATTGCAGAGCCACATGGTAGATTGTACCCTAAAGAAAACTAGTAAATAGGAAACATTCATGCTTTCCAGGAAAAGAGGTTATAAATATTCCATAATTCTTTGCAAAACAGTAAAAGTCTTGGGGTTTAATGCTATTATAAATAACCAATTAAACGTTACTTTAGATCTTCTTTCTCTTTTTCCTTTATAGCCTTGTAAGGAGACACAGATCATGCCCTCTAAAATAGCCTTTCATTTTCCAAAGAAGTTCTGCACTTCTGGCTAACATTGTTTCTTATAAAAGATATATATAAATATATATAAAAGTGAGAAAAATTACTTGTAGCAGAACAGTATTTGGAAAAATACAATGAAGACCTGAACATCCAGTGAGAACACCCCATTGTGGAGGATTTCCCAAGACATTGTCTTGCTGATAGAAGTGGCCATGTAGAAGGATTCATACCAAACACAGAAGTCATCACTGACTTTCTTTGGCATCTTTTGTATGTGTCCTGTGCTTAGTTATGTTTTTTCTCAGTTCCTCTTGATGAATTACTTTCTCCTTTTGCTATTGGCAGCATGTAAGACACAGATGCAAAAAAGGAGTTCATACAGCAGGAAAAGTGTGGCTGGCCAGGGATTAGAGCCAACATAAAACAGGAAAAATATGGTTGAGAAAGCATTACTTCATAGACCTAGATCAAGATTGTAATGGTTTCTTCAGCCCCTATGGCTGTATTTGAAAGGGCTTGCAAATAAGATATAATTATAGTATAACATGTCCATTTTCAGGGGAGCAGCTGAATGGAAATACTGTGATAAAAGTTTCAGATTCTTAATTCAAAAGCATAGCTGGTTTTATAGTCCTGGTAAATGTAGTCCTTTAAGTAGGCTTTTGGGGAAATAGGTCCTGAGTTGTATTCAAAGAATTTGGAGGTGTTTTTTTTTTTTGTCAAATACAGATTGGAGGGGCACATAACTGAATTCTATGAATATTATTCATATACCTACCATTTAACTTTTTTATTTGTCACAAAGAAAGGAGTAAGTGCACATTATGTGGCTAAGGGATTTACAATAATGTGAAAAATTACCAGGGGATTAATAGATTTACTAAATTACAACACGCATTACAGAAAATATCAATTAATAGAATGTGATAACATCTCACATAACTGAGAAACAGAGTCACAGAAAGGATTAGAAGAGCTCTGAGATCAAGAAAATAATTCTTTTAATGGAACAAATTGCTCAGGTTAAAGTGACAATTGAGTGTTGAGAACACAAAGGGCCAAATTCAGGTGTGACTGGAAAACAACACAATCACAGCTGGAATAAACTTGTTTTAAAATATCTTGTAAAAGATAAAAAGGTGGTGGAAAATGATCTCTAGTGCATGTAATTGCAATAAGGCATTTTATAAACAAAGATTTCTCTTTTCCTTTTTTGCTGCATGCAGAGCTGTTGACAGAAAAAAAAGTCAAAATTAAAAATTATATATATCCTTTGGCAAATGAGAATAGAAAAGAGAATTAGTGAAGTAACACGATAAACTTAGCCTGGTATGCTATATGAATTGGGCTATTAATGTAAATGGTACTTCATTAACAACTCCATTTTCATCATGACATTTCTATTTGTCTGGGCAGTGAGGGTGGATTTTCTATGATATTCAGTAGACACTGACTAATATAATGTCTTGTCTAAAAAAAACCATGGCAGAATAAGAATTATGTTGTCTTTTAAATTCTGGGTTATTCACCTAAGACTGGTGTCAATTAGTAGACCTTGAACATATTTGCAGACCTGTGGGTAAAGAAGCGTAATGCAGCCATTTGTTACAGGAACAGAGATATGATTACTGTATAAATGGTGCTTAGTTGGGCAGATTACATTAGAATTCTGATCCTTGATATTGTGGATCTTGGTAAAAAGATTATTAGGAAAAGAGCTTTTTTTTTTTTTTTTTTTT
>NDXB01009520.1:45784-60868 GCA_002631895.1 Agapornis roseicollis
ACAAAAAAAAAAAAAAAAAGATTCTCTATACATCTGTCCTTGATCTTACTTCAAAATGATAAATCTATTTTCATGCCATTGTTCTGAGTTTATTGCAAGAGTAACAAATTTCGCCTCAGTCCATATGTAATACAGAATCTGTACAGCTATTTCTGCTAAAGACTACTGTGCTTGCATGGGATATAAACTATCATAAAACAATGATTTGATTATTTTTATATATGTTCTGTGTAGCACATAATAAATTGAAGGCTCAGTCATCTTGTTTTGTAAATATCAAAACCCAACAATGTAAATTGTGTACAAAATGGTAAATAAAAAAGTAATATTATCAGACTGGTGCAATTCTTACTGACCTTTGTAAATTTATAAAAAAAAAAAATAGCTAATCAGATCAATTTATTTTATTCACATGTGTAATTATTATAAGTTTGACTATTTTAAGTGCTGTACAAACATTTCCCTATGTTCACAACTCATACAATTAAATAAGAGAGAACAGGTCCAGTGTTCACACTTGTTTAGGTACTTTCATTCTTTTGAATTTACGCATTTGAAACGCTGACCCTAACCTCAGTGGTATATGTTTGCTATTGGTTGATGAGACATAACTGTTCTGTTAAAATATCTATAACTTACCCAATGTATACCTGTAATCAGGTATTATAAATTAGAGATATATCTGATAATAACAGTAGTAATACTAGTCATGTGTTTAACAAAGTGTAAATTATGGGATTAATTAAAGAGGTAAGTCTTCCCCTAAGAAAGAAAAAACAACTAGACAACACTGAGGCTTTATTAACTTAACTATTGATGTTTTCACCATATTTTATTTCTCCTATTCTGTTGGCATTTCCAAATCTACTCTGAAACCTGTGGTCAATCTTCACTGACTCTCACTACTGCCTTTTAATGGGACTTTATTGGGTTTTTTTGGGTACTGAATTACCACATTTTTTTTTCTTATCACTTTTTGTTTACTGTTTTTTGTATTACTGTGCAGAATGTATTCCGCACCCTTGTTTCAGTTTTGTAAATACCACATGATATCTACAGCAACCTCTGTGATGATTGTTTTAAACACTGATAACAATTTTCAGAGCTCCAAGACCTGTTTAGCTGAGAAAACACACTTCCATGGCAAGAAGTTATCCCTAGGCCACTTTAGGTGTGTATCCTAGGTCACACAAAGCATAGAACAGGTGGATTACTGGGGAAGACTTCTCTGTATCTCTTAAGAATATGGAATTTTTTCTTTACCTTTTTTTTTCTGAAATAATCTGAATTTGATGGTCATCCAGACCATCAAGAGGACCAAAATTTAAGCAGATGGGTAAAATATTTACATATATTCTTACCCAGTCTCCCATGGCTTATTAAAACTGACCAGTGCAAGTAGACACACTGAAAACTTTTTTCAGTCTTTCCAAATATTCTGTAGCTTGCTGGTTCTGACCCTGATCTTAGAGGTGACTCTGAGGTGTTCAAATGTTCCTTAGGAAAAGTGGATGCTGAGTCTTGGTTTCCTATGATTTGTATAAGTCCTTAACACTAAGGTACCAAAGCCAGCTAAGTGAAAGCTTTTTGCTCAGTTGCTCAGTTATAGAACATTATTCATTCTCTATTTGGAATGATGAATGAACTTGTGCAAAAATATTATCTCATCACATAATTATGAACTGCATCGTAAAGTATAGAGCAAAGAGAAATGAATGAAGTTTCCAGCACTTCATAACTTCTGAACACTTCATTCTGCCACTTGACCAGCTTGTTTCTTTACTAGATTGTATTTGTAACATTACAAATACAGGTATAGGCTGTGACAAATGGTTGCTGAAATAAGAATGTGTAAGGAGTAGAAATGTGAAGCTGGGTCATGCTCTGCTTCTTTAGGGAAGTATTAGATAACATGTTAGGGAAGTATGGTATCTCAAGAACTCGCCACTTTTTTTTTTTAGGTAAATCATTGTCACTGAATTGAGAAAGTTCAGAAATCTCTCATTTGTGACTAACCAGTATCAAATTCTAGTGGGGAAAATTCCAAAGCCTTGACTGCTCTTGATCATTTTCATGGTATTTTGAATCCCTAACATCCCAAAGAAAGCTAGAAAAGGACACTTATTTTTCTAGTTCCTTGTGGGCAATGCTCTTTTGCCCCTCTTTTTCTTATAAAAACAGCAACTAACTGTAGTATTTTGTAAAAATATTTTGGAGGCTTATTTCTGTATATTTATAAAGTGAATTGTGAACTTGTAACCATAAAGAACATTCCATCCCCACCCTTTACTTAGAAAGTGTTGTTAGCAATATGCCACAGTCCCTGAAAATCAGAGGCATTACTTCATGCAATAATTACCTTAGTAATTGAAATTACTGAGAGGAACACTTCATTGCTGCTAACAAATCAAGACAAAAACAATTATTTTGACTATTGCAATATAAAAAGTATCATCTACTTTTTAAAGTTAAACCATCAGGGTCAGGAGTTTTGAAATTACTTTCTAAATCTAGTACATGTTTATAATTTTATTTTTATATTATTATTTTATTTTATTTCCTCCTAATTTCATTTCATCATTTCATTTCATTTCATTTATTTCATTATTTCTTCATTTTACATTTTAACCAAGTCTGTAATGAGAGGTAAAGGCAGGACTTCTACTGTAGATTAATGAATTTGAAACTATAAAGAATTTCAGGAGTCAAACTGACAATACAGACAGAAGACAAAAACAATCATAAGGACTTGAGATTTATGTTTAAAGGCCTGTGACACTCAAGCACTATAAAAATTGTAGATTATTCTTTTTTTTATTTTATTAATAAAAAACAGTGATATAATAATAAATTATTATGTTTAACAAGTATCTAATTAACTTCTCTAAAAAGCTACAAGTCACATTTTGTTAAAAATTCTTTCATATTCTTTAATTCAATTATCTAAAAATTATCAATCATTTTTATTAGTTAATACTTGAAACTGCATGCATGTCCAATATAATTATTAACGCCAATCCATTTATTGGTTCATTTAACTCTGGCTATGCACAATTATGTGTGACATTTTGAAAAGAAGCACCATATTCATAATGATACAATCATTATTTTTTCTGAAGATCAACAAAAGATTTAGTCATTTTAATTCTACTGCTTATCTGTCTACAGTCTAACTTATAAAAATAAAAAAAGCCAGATGGTAATGAAAATAACTGCTGTAATCTATATAATTGCCACTCATAAATTGTTTTTTCCTTTTGTACTCTCACTACAGTACAAAATGAGGATAAAATTAAACCATCTGAGGAAAGATAAGAGAGAAAACCACTTCTCAGAGGTGAGAAAGTTGATTTTCTGAGGCCAACAGTGAGCAGACTGGATTTTACACTGCATCTGTTGATCAAAGAGCAATGTTGGTTATTCTTTTACCTAAGTTCATTAACAAAAAAAAGGGTTTTTTAAGTGTTTGGAACTTACTGAGGATTATAGCACTGTGCAATAGAAGTGGGTTTGGCAATGTGATTGCTTACTCAGAACTTTGGGTGGAAGAGAAGGGTTTTCTTGCCTGTTTTGCCTCAGACTGGTTTGGACATTAAAGAAGTCACGTAGGCCAGAGTTCAAAAAACCCCTGTAATTAGGTTCCTAGTGTGTTTTAAAGATAGTGTGTTTTGTATCTAAGCAATTCCATGAAAATCCCAGTTTATCTCCTGTCTAGTGCTAGAGAGGTGTTATGTGTATCTGAACGTGCTTTTACCCCTTTAACATTCCTCAAGCATCTAGAGATTTTCCCACATGAAAAAAAATGATTGTTGTGCTATTCAGAGGGATAGAAAATTGCATATACAGGATTAATCATTCCTTGATGTCAACTATGAATGAAGAAGTTTACTGTGGGTGTTGTTAGATACACAGTCCAAAATGCAGGAAAAAAAAAAAAAAAAAACATTATGTTCTTTCTCCTACTCCAGTAATTATTTATGCCATGTGGTAAAAAGGAGACTAGTTTATATGTGGTCTGCTAAGTTATCCTTAGTCACCGCTCTATATAATGAGCATCTTTACTTCTCCTTTATCGATGTGAATGAACAGGACTGTAAAAGGAACAGTCACCCAAAGAAGGATCAAGCAGACAGAGGAGCACTGGGGTGGATTTTTAGGAGATACTTATGAGTTAGAACTTTTATTAATCCTATACACTCTCCTTGTGGTCAATAGAAAAATTTTTTCTTCTCTTAAGTAGGCATTTAGGATGCTGCACTTTGAAGGTTGTTTTGATTACTTCTTTTAATTTTTTATTTTTTTTTTAGTCAGGGTTTTTTAAGTTGAGTTTAAGGCAGCTTTGGATTAGTAGCTCAGGCACTGATGCCAAACTTTTAGTCTCCTTACAAGAAGTGAGATTAGGATCTGGAAGAGTCTTCACTGGAGACTATGTATTTGCTTCAGTGTGTCAGCTATATGTAGTTGTGTGGGAGAATGCTTTTTCAGCCCTTCATTAGATGATGTGCTTAAACTCAAGCATGCTTCTCTTATGTGCTTTTGTATCTGTATAAATAACTAAAATGGGAATAAAAATTTGCTATTTTTAGTTTTAGGGAATAAATAATTTCTTTATGATTTTAATGGTTTTCTTATTAAACTTCTTTTTTTTTTTTAAATAAAAAATCAGTTCTGTTCCAAATACATTATGTGCTTTTCTATAAAATTTAAATGAAGTTTTTTTTTTTTAATTTCAGATTACTACTGTAAAACAACTTCTATGCTTTTCAAAATAGCTATTGACTGTGTTGGGCCATATGATCCAAAGGCAACTAAAACTGAGGAAAAAAAAATTCTAAAAAATTAATAAATTTTTGTAGTGTGTGGATTATGAAGAGAAACATCAAAGTGTTCCGAGTTCAAACATGCCAATTCAGAGACTTGGACTGATGACTGCTATTTTGGCATTGCCAATTGCAGGTACAGTAGCACATCTTACTCTGCTTATAAACAGTTATTGTGCACTTTCTTAAAAAAATTATGTCATAGAATCTGCACTACAGAAAAGCTTTACAGGTGGATTTAGATGCAGTGCTGCAGAAATGTTAATTAAGTCATTCTACTGTTACACACCTGTAAAATAGGTAAATAAGTACCATCCATTTCAGGTCTAAGAAAGGTACACAGTAAAAAAAGAGAAAGACATGTTCAAGCTTTTCTTGCAAAGGCCATAGAAGAAAATTAAAAAGGAGACCTTAAGGTCATCTGCTTGTTACTTCTGGATGCAATTCCCATGAACAGAAATGCAGTGTGATTCAATGTTTGTGTTTAACAGCAATTAGAGATTTTCTCATGTTTTGTCTCTCTTCTACAAGTCATGCATTAGCCTTTGGAATAAATGTTTGGTTTTGCTCATTTTGAGGGCAAGCAAGTGTTGTACTCTACATGTCCATAAGGATTATGCTGCTCTGTTTTGCCTTGGGGTTCAGTGCTTGCCTTCCTCTTGTGTTTTAATGTTTCATTCTGAATTTAATGCTTCTATGCTACACCAGATGCAAGGCACTCCACTTTAAATTACAGATGTAGTAAAGGTAGAGAATGAGCAATAGCCAGCAGCTTCCCTCATTCCCTTGCCTACATGCTGGTACAAACGGACCTTCAGCAAGGTAGTAGTGCTATATATGTCTTCTTTTCACTTTGGCTTTTGTGGTAATTATGCCAAAATGGCATGAAATGAGCTTGTTGTGGGAATATCAATCCTGTTGGGACTGGTTTGAGAAATGCAACCAGAAATAATGAAATTAAAATAACTCTAATAGTCCCCTATCCTTACTTTTGGATTTAAATTGTTTGGGTTTGTTTTTAATTATTATTACTATTAAGACTCTGACCTCCTAATTTGTATTTGACATCCACTTGGAGTCTTACTAATAGTAGTAGGGCATGTTGAGTGCTTGAATCTATCATTATATACCAGATTTCTAGACTTCTAACTGCCTCATTCTGCATCATGCTGCAACTTTGGACATCCTGCAAATATTATGTAGTAATGTCACTGAATGATTATTATATGCTAATGAGTTTTTAATCACAACCATCTTGAATTGTTTTGCCTTACAATGAAATATTGAGTGTCCTGTTACCAATCATCTCACCCAATCAATCCCCATTTTACCAAGATATTAACTAATCATCTTCCTTAAATTTAACTAAAGAGTTACTGCTTTGCAAAGGATCCTGACCAGGTGATATTCCTACTTAATGAGGAAATTATTCCAAAGCTGTTAATAACTGAACAGGGGTTCCCTTGGGAGAAGACATGAATTCTTCTCTTAAGAAAAGACTGAACAACCAGATGGGCACCTTCAAGGCATACACAGCTTCAAGGGGGATGCTTCAAGCAGCTCAGCTTGCCAGCAGTGATGCTGCTTGTTTACCATGAAAGGTTTTTCTGTGTTTGCTTGTTTAAAGTTTTAATTTGGGAATCATCAAATAGCAAGATAAAATATGTTAATTGAGGTGAATTATGTTAAACTCTTCAGAGCATATAGACATGAATATTTGACTGAAAGAAATCAGTGGAAAACTCAGAACAAATTCAGACCTGTTGGTTTCTTTTTGCTTGTTTCTGTAGCATTTGTTTAAAAAAATAAAACTCCCATTTTACAGCAGGGGTTCTATTCAATATCTAAGATACATCTTTTGCACTGTTATTATTGCATAACTGATAGATTGACTCCAAATTCAAATACACATTTTTAATGTTGGAATTTCTTAACAGTATAGAAGAGGATATGTGTGGCTAATGAAGACATTAGATTTCTAATCAGAATGCAAATAGAAGATAAACCTCTTCTAAAAAAATTTTATTTTTTAATATTTGACTGTCAGCACTATCTAAGAATTAGAATTATTCAGCTTTGATATTGCTGCATCAGTCATGTAAAGTTCTGTCCTATTTTAGATGCAGTGCCCATGTAGCTAATATTTCCAGTGCTTTAATATGTTGATATATTAATTATAAGTCTTGTAATATTTGCAACTCTTTTATGCATATGTGCCTGAGGACAGTGCTGTATATCCTGAAAAATGCAATGTGTAATATTTCCTGCTTGAATATTTTGGGTTTTTCTTGAATAGTTTGTATTTTAGAAAATACATTTGTGACTGGTTCTGAGACTAAAACGGTCTTAGCACTCTGCGGGAAACAGGTAAGATCTGGCTGCTAAGTTAAAAGAAGAAAAAAGTAAACCCTTCACAAGAAAAGAATCGGTTTATACTGTTTATATGGATTGCTGTAGTGAAAGGGAAAACTTCATAGAATCAATGTTTCAATGCTTGATAATCCTTTCAGTGAAGATTTTTTTCCCCAGTATCTAGTCTAACCCTTCCCTGGTGCAACTTGAGGACATTTCCTGTCATATTACTTGTTACCTGGGAGAAGAGACTGACACCCACCTCTCTACAACCTCCTTTCAGGTAGTCATATAGAGCAGTAAGATCTCCCTTGTGCTTCCTTTTCTCCAAACACCCCCAGTTCCTTCAGCTGCTCCTCATAAAACTTGTGCTCCAGGTACTCACCAGCTTAGTTGCCTTTCCTTGGATGAAGCCAAAACTTTGACATTTCTCTTCAGTGATTTCATAGTTTACATGCAGGCTATCATTGCAAGCATAAGCCCTGACAATATCACCACAAAATGTAATACAAGGTTATGGATCTAAGAAGCACATCTGGTAAAGTGACTAATGTGAACGAGTCCCACACAAGGTGATGCAGTGCACATCACATCTGGTTTACAGGCTAAGGCAAAGTATCACACAGATGAGTTAACAGTAGCCTTAGATGTAAGTTCTATAGATATTAGTCCTGAATAGCCCTGCTAACTGTTGTCACTCTTCTCCCAGTTCTAAAAGGAACTATTTTTTTAGGGAGTTCAGAAATGATCCTCACTCCTTGAAGAGGGCTGAACAAGATCTGAGTACTTTCTAACAACACTGCTTATTACTTCTAATGTTGGCCTGTAAACTATGGCAGCAAATATGATGGGAGCCAGATGCTTATAAAGGTATATATTACAGTAGTTAGAATATTGTGATCAAGGAAATAACTATTAATTGTTTTAATTAACTATTAATTAACTATTATTTAACTATTAATTGGGTTTCTTTACCTAGTTTTTTACCTATCTTAGTTTTACTTCATAGGATTCAAAGACAATAGGGGCAATCATTCTAGAATCACAGAATAGTTAGGGTTGGAAAGGACCTTAACATCATCTAGTTCTAACCCCCCTGCCATAAGCAGGGACACCTCACACTAAACCATGATACCCAAGGCTTTGTCCAACCTGGCCTTGAATACTACCAGGGGTGGAGCACTCACAACTTCCTTGGGCAACCCATTTCTGTGCCTCACAACCCTAACAGGAAAGAATTTCTTCTTTATATCCAATCTAAACTTCCCCTGGTTAAGTTTGAACCCATTACCTCTTGTACTATCACTACAGTCCCTAATTTAGAGTCCCTCCCCAGCATCCCTATAGGCCCCCTTCAGATACTGGAAGTCTGCTAGGAGGTCTCCAAGCAGCCTTCTCTTCTCCAGGCTGAACAGCCCCAACTCTCTCAGCCTGTCTTCATATGGGAGGTGCTCCAGTCCCCTGATCATCCTTGTGGCCCTCCTCTGCACTTGTTGCAACAGCTCCATGTCCTTTTCATGTTGAGAACACCAGAACTGCACACAATACTCCAGGTGAGGTCTCACGAGAGCAGAGTAGAGGAGCAGGATCAGCTCCTTCAACCTGCTGGTCACACTCCTTTTGATGCAGCCCAGGATATGGCTGATTAGTCAAACTTCCATAGAAAAGGCCTTAGAATTTCAGCATGAAAGTTCTTAATATATATCCTGAGGAACTAATTTCCTCAGTCTTCAAGCCTTTAAATGAAGAAAACTAGTTTCAAAAATAAAAAAAGTTTTGAGCAGCAGATTATCTGCAGTATTTTAATCATTTGAACTTTTTTAATTGTAGTGCTAAAGAGATAGTCAAACTGGTATTTTTCTGGATCTGCAATCAAAGTATGTATTTACTTTTGAAGTACAATGATTTTTTTTTTTTTTGGGGAGGGGGAGGTGTTTTGTTTTGTTTTGTTTTATTTTTACAAAACCCCTTTTCCTTCTGTTTATCATACTATTGATCACAAGTATCTACATAATTTTGGTAAATTGGTGAGGTTTAGATTTTCCTTCTGGAAAATTTGGTTTGTTTAAGAAATTAATATTTCAACTAACCTCTACTGCTGCTTTTTAATTCCTGTCTCTCACCATCTCTTTTGGATTCTCTTTTACTTTATGTTTGCTTATTTCCACAGAATAATTCTATTCATTGGCATAGCCTAGTGTGTCATATGTGTGCTCATAGCACAGTAGAACATTTGTTCCAGTCTTTGCATTCCTGGGAAGCAGCTTGATGATTTGTGTAATTGCTTGTGCTATTCAAACATGCATGTCTTCAAAATTTCTTGAACTCAGAAAAGATAAAGCTGAGTTACTATTGATTGGTTCTTCAACATGGTTATCTCAGGTATAATCCATGCCGGTATCTGCAAGTGGCAGCTCTTTTAACTCCCTCAGATAATGACTGTGACCTTGGTGTTATTGAACTTGCATTTGAAGTCTTGATTATACAGTGCTAACTATGTTTTTACTGCCTCTGCTGTTAAAGAATTCAGAATTAAATTGGGACTGGGTTTTTTTTTAGAAATTTTATAATTATAACCCAATAAATTGTTTTGATGTTCCCTTCCTGTTTAACATTTATGTCATCTAATTGTACACGAAAGCATCAAAATTGCTGTCCATTTCTAAGGCAGGGTTAAAATCATGTTTGATTTATCCTTTTAAATATTTATTGCATCTGACTTTATATTCAATTTGCATTGTGCTCAGGATTTTTCCATGAAGGACACTTTATAAAAGTAAATTGAATTGATTGATAGACTGTGTGAAATGTTTGCAGGAAGTACTATTTTATCTGGTAAAAGGATATTTGAAGCTAAGGTGTTTCTGAGTTTTGAATAATAGCATAGTTGTTACACCAGGTCACCAAACAGCACAGAGTTTGGACAGAATGTCTAGTAATTGGAGAAAACCAAAGCTATTTAAAAAACTGTGTGGTTTGAAAGACATTGAAACTTTCTGAAATAATTTAGGGAAGAAGCTTGTACTGGAAAGTAAGTATTCCTTATAAGATCACTAAAAATGTAGTCTGTTGTTCTCAGTCTAAATAAATGCTCTTTATTGGCCAGGTAACATACACACTTCTGGAAAGAAAGTGTAGAACTTCTATTTTAATGGCAGGCAGCAATAAAATTATGTTTATTAAAAAGTTGAAGAATTACAGATAGTGAAAGAACACTGACAATCATAATAAAAAGAAGTTACTTACATGTCTTTTGTAGAATGTAAATATTGAGATGTATTTTTGGTTGCTATTTCAAGGCCTGGAACATATTAGTATATGTTACATTCAATTGGGTTTTTTAATATATATAGTTTAAAATGGAAATGGAAGTAAAACCATTTTCTTTGGCATATTCATACATATATTGGCACACTGTAGAAGCATGTTATTTTTTATTTATGGATTTTTTTTCTTTTCATATTTGGATGCCAAGAGGGATGTAAAATTATGCATCATGAAGCCATAAACAGCCATAGACAAAAATGTTGATCTAATTATACTGTGTATTTGTACAGGCTTTTATTAGCTATGCTATATCACATAGCTTTATTTTGTATATGACTTTTAATAGAGCTACATAATAAAACTTAATCTTTTCAATGTTTCTGAGTTGTTCTGAACGGTTAAGCTTTTGACTATTCTGTTAGGAAGAGAGGTTTTCCTACTAAAGGGTATGCTAATACCAATTCCTTAGCGGTAACATCTACATATCTAAGAAGTTTGGAACACTAGGAGAGGATAAGGAGAACAAAACAGTTGCTAAGGATCTGATGCCTATTCAATACACATTACACAAGCTTTTTACCTCAGACTAGTCTGGTCCATGGATAATTGAAGGTTCTTTTGCACCTGGAGTCCATTGGAAGCCTCAGTTTAGTTTCAACATGAAAGAGGCGTGGTCTGCTCTATGATGTGAAACAACGTGTAGTTAGTGGTGACAATAGAGAGATTTATTTTAAAAATAACTTTTATCCAAACTGAAACACTAAAGCAGGCACATCAGTTTACTGCAGGATTTGACTGTATATTAATTCTAGCATTTATCTTTCTAGAGAGCGGCAGATTTGAAAGTCAAGGAAAGTTTTTACATAGTTTGTTGTTCTATTTTTAAAATGTGTAGAAAAAAGATATTCACCAGAGAGATTAGCTAAGAATTGAATTGATAATGGAAAGTGAACTGAGGCCACTTTGGTGACACTGCTTGCCATGGGAAAGCAAGCCACAGCCTTTGCTTGTAAAGGTGTCCTTGTCATCTCCTGCATTAACACACACCTTAAATGAATCCACTGCATAGTGTATTCACAACTCCCAAAGGAGACAATTTGATCAATATAAGTCATCTTTACTTTAAAATCATGCTTATGTACCCACAGAATGTTATGAGATAAATAAAAACTGGGTAATGTATCAAAACATGAGAATGTAAAGCAGATCACAACAAGTTATAAAGCAGAAAACAAAAATGCTCATAATACTGGAAAACATTCAGGCTGTATTTTTCAGCTCCTCCACAGACTGTTTTGCCAAGCCTTTCCAGCCAGTGCAGTGAAGATGTATTCTAATACTCTGTCAATCTCCTCGTCCTGGGTACAGCAGTAGCAGACATTTTTTCTCCTTCTTAGTAGCTGGTGCAGCACTGTGCTTTTGACTTTTGGCCTGGGAACACCGCTGATAACGCTGATGTTTTTAGTTACTGCTCAAATGTTTATTCTGACCAAGGACTTTGTGAGTCTCATGCTTTGCCAGGGAGGAGGAGAGGCCAGGATGAAGCAGGGACAGGACACCTGACCCAAACTGACCAAAGAGGTATTCCATACCATAGCATGTCATGCCCAGGATGTAACTGGGAGCTACCTGGAAGGGTTAGTGCACTGCTCAATCGGGCTGGGTTTCGACGGTTGGTACTGTATTCTCTTCCCTTGTTATTTCCCTTATCATTATTATTATTGGTGGTAGCAGTAGTGATTTGTGTTATACCTTAGTTACTGGGCTTTTCTTATCTCAGCCTGTGGGAGTTACATTCTTTTGATTCTCCTCCCTGTCCTTCTGGGAGCAGGGGTGGGGAAGAAAGGGGGGTGAGAGAGAGAGCTGCGTGGCTGACTTANTTTCTTATCTCAGCCTGTGGGAGTTACATTCTTTTGATTCTCCTCCCTGTCCTTCTGGGAGCAGGGGTGGGGAAGAAAGGGGGGTGAGAGAGAGAGCTGCGTGGCTGACTTACAACCTGGGCTTAAACCATGACACTCCTGCACAGAACCACAGAACAGGACTAAAATGATGTCCATTGTTACAGGTCTTGTAACATCCTGCTCTTACAGCAATGATTTCTAGGGAAAGGAACTTGGAAGCTGGGCTCCCCTGAGTTATGTCCAAGGGAGTAAAAAGATTTTGATAGTTTAAACAGTTTCTAAGACCTTTACTGGAGTTTTCACTCTGTTTCTCTTGTACCATTTTCTCCAACATAGCTTTTTCTTAAATACATACAAGTAGAGGATTTCTGATACACTCACGCCAGACAGCATTCATACAGGTCTTTCCTTTCATTAGACAGATGTGGAGCTCTCTGCTGTGGTTGCTCCTTCACTAGTGAAAAATAAGTGGTCTTTTATGCAAAGATGTTCTAGTATTTAAAACTTTTGGTATTGCTGTTACACTTAGCACATGAAATGAAAAATAAGAGATCTGATGTTTAAAAAAAAGCAGAAAGTATGAAAACTGCATATTGTAAAAATTAAAGGTACAGGACTAAGTAACGATGGTTATTTGTGAAATAAAATAGGCAACATATATAGTAATAAAAAAGGAAAAACTAAAAAAACTGGTAAAAATTTATGTAAAAAATTTACTGTGCAGATTATCTGTGCCAATGCTCATATGCTAGACATCTTTTAATTGGCATAGACACAGCAATGGTGTCTAGACAATTCAGTGATTATAAACACTTATTTTTCATCATCATTCTACACCTTATTTCTTAAATTCCTCCTAGAAAGCTTCAATGAGAGCAAACTAATTTTCCCCATGTACGAATGACACTTGTCTCTAACTTTATACCTGTATTAACATTAGGCCCTGCCCTGTGCTTACTAGCCTGAGAGAACTTTTGTCCCATGTTGTGGTTTGAGTGCAGCAGGCAGCTCAGCTCCACTGGCCACTTGCTCACTCTTCCCCAGTGGGATGAGGAAGAGAATTGGAAGGGCAAAAGTAATAAAATTTATGGATTGAGATAAAGACAGGTGAGGCAAAAGCTGTGCACACAAGCAAAGCAAACCAAGGAATTCATTAACTACTTTCCATCGGCAGGCAGGTATTCAGCCACTTCCAGGAAAGCTGGGTTACTTGAGAAGAAAAATGGTTTTCCACCATCACTTATATTGCTGAGCACAGTGCCATCTGGTTTGGGGTATACCTTTAGTTAGTTAGGGTCAGCTGTGCTGACTTGCATCTCCTCCTGGTTTCTTGTGCACCTGCAGCCTCTTCACTGGTGGGTGTTGTGAGAAAGAGGAGACCTTGATGTTGTGTAAGCACTGAATGAAGTGTAGGTAAAACACTGGTGTGGTAGGTCCCCTTAAATCCAAAACACCACGATACAAGCTACTATGAGGAATATCATCCAGGTAAAAGCTAGTACACATGGAATTATCAGATCTTATTTTTAAGTCTTGAGAGAAGTTAGGTTGTCTTCTCCCCTATCTCATGTCTCTTTCACAGAAAATACTGAAAATGGCCCTAGGCTTTTGTGAAATAAAGGGGCAGTGGTCACCTGGCAAAGCCACTAGACCATGTAGAAAGCCCAGCCCTCACCTGGGTGGGGACAATCTGTGTCCAGATCCTGCTTCTGGTGGAGTGTATGCATTTTACGTTAGATCATCATAAGAGAAAAGTAGAGCAGTCCTAGAAGAAACTATCAGACTAGTTTCTCCCATTTCTTCTGAGATAAATTCAAGTCATTCTTGTATGTTTCACTTCTGGTCCTATGACTTTTGCATTCCTGGCTGCCAACAGTTCTCTTTCAGCAGGAAGGGTGGGGAAATCATTTAGGGTAGAAAGCAGAAGCTGCGTCCAAAAGATGAAAGAAGGTAGTCTAGACTTTGGCAGGGTAAACTTAAGTACACAATAAGGCAAGCCAAAAAAGATCTTGTGGAGCAATTTGCTAACAGCATAAAAATGAGTAATACATATATATTTTTAACATATCAGAAGCAGAAACACTGCCAAAGAAATTCTATAGCCAGCATAAGATTGATGTGTAAGAGGAGCAGTATCAGAAGATAAGGCCACTGCATAAAAGTTAAATCAGTTCTCTGCATTAGTATTAATAGTGATGGCCATTAGAGAAGTTTTTTTCTTTATGGGTGTCAAGTCTAAGGAACTGTCCAGAAGGTGTCAGTATAAAAGGGTTTAGAACAAATTAATAGCTACCTATTGTCAGGATGAAATTACTTTTGCCCAAGAGTTTTAAAGGAAATCAAATACGAGATTGCTGATCTTGTTTGTATTGGATAGCTTACTGCTTACATTGGCTTTAATATCAGACGAATGAATTAATGTAGTGACTATTTTCTAAAGGACACTAAAGTCATCTGGGAAATTAAAGATTTTTATATCTGACTGCTATTTCAGGCAAATGTTAAAAGAAATATGTTGAAAAATATCATTCATAGACACACTAATTTATTTATTATAAATTACAATATGGGGCTATGACTAAACAGGACATTTGCAGAAGGAAGTCTGTGATTCACAAATGCAGTAGAAGTTTGTTGTTTGGTTGTTTTTTTTTAATGTCGGTGAACTTGTACATGTTATTTGCTTGTGTCCTGGGTTCAGCAGTTGCAGTCAGTTTTTCTTCTCTTTAGTAGCTGGTGTTTTG
>NDXB01009521.1:0-16351 GCA_002631895.1 Agapornis roseicollis
GTTAAACAGGACCGGTCCCAACACCGATCCCTGAGGGATACCACTCATCACTGGCTTCCAGCCGGACACTGACCCATTTTACTGAGTTATTTTCATTCAAACAAAGCAAGGTATCATTTGCCACTAGCCAGTTACTACTCGGAGTTATAGAGGCATGATAACCCAGTGACACCCCACGTACAACATGCAGCTGAAATAATAGGTCTGCAGAGCTCCCCACAAAATCTGAAAATGAAAATACACTGACGAAGACAGCGTGACATCTTCTTCATGGGCACGCATAAACCATATAACTTGAACACCAAGTAAGGAGCCGATTCCAATCTTGCTGCCCTCTTCTCGCAATTTATCATCACTGAGCTCTCCTTGGAAACTCACAAGCAGCAGCAGAGGTCTGCTTGCTATGATTTGTTTTTTTCCTTCAGGTCTTTAAGAGAACACTTTTGCCATCAAGTAGACCTGGATTTCTCATCTACAAGATGGGAAGTAGAACATGGTTTTGTAGTGGAGCTTAATATCCCTCTGTTATGTGAGGCTGATACCTCCTCATCTACACACTTACTCCCCTTCTGGCTTATCTAGAAAAGGTCTTTCTTGCAGAGAATATGACTACATCTGCTTAAAAAAGCAACAATTTCAAATTCTGTGTCTGAGTGTAGTCTCTCCTATACCCAGCCCATCATCCAACATGCAGTGAGTACCAGCTCCACAGCATAACACTGGGACCAGCCACATTTCTGTGCCATGCAGCCAGAGAAAGAAGGGCTGCTGTGCCCATGCAAGCCTTAACCAGTCTGAGGTCTCTCAGGCAGAATCAAAGAGCAAGGGCCAGCCTTTCCCAGGTTGTTTCAAGAAGCCATCACCTTGAAAAGAAGAGTGAGGTTCATCATCTCAAAAGACACTGGATTTCCAAATCCAATTCTGGAACCAAAGTTAAACTATGCTACTCAGTTTCCAGTTTCTCATTTCAGCAGTTGGACTCTTACAGTACATACCACCTAGGTTAAAAAAGGCACATACACACTGAATTTCTTTACTGCTCACTGTTAAAGGATTTTCACTCTCAGGCTGATGTTGTGAGGACCAGTCATTACTCAAAAGCAAGCACTTACAGAAAATGCAATAGTTGAGGCCTTCCTGAGAGGAAAAGGAATGAAAAAAAACCTAAATAAAACAAAACCCTCAAGCCCAAACCAACATCTCCCCATAACAGAAATCTTCTCAACAGCTCTCAAGTTGAAATAGTGGGGAGTGGAAAAAAAGAAAAAGCTTTGGCAGGAAAACAGCTTCAACTGAAGTGTTTTAACGTAATTAAATCACTGGTCCTTGAAAAAGGGTAATTGCACATACACAGTCATTTATCAAAACCAACTGCCAGACGCTGAAGAGAAGCCTACACGTGTATTGCCCTAATTTAACTATTTGCATATTCAAAAGAAAATCACTGGAAGCCTGGACACTGAATGGAAACCAGCTATTCTCACCCGGAGTGCTGTATGATCCTGGGGGAGTCCTGGGTTCATCCAGCAGAGGGTTTAAGCAGGTGCTTATGGTTATAGCATGGTAATAGCCCACGAACACCAACTACAATTAATACCTGCAGATAAGCCTTTATAGATTAAAGGCTATATAGAGGTGTTAACCAGTCCAGCTGAAATTTTGGCAGGTAAATCTTTTCAGGAATACATACATAGTGTTCTGTAGGCAGATCTGAACATATTCTGTCAGTGCTGGGAGCCAGCTGAGCAGCACTGCTCCAAACAGCAAGCCAAATTTAAGTGCTGCATCTACGACAATGCACCGTGAGTTCCTGTTTCCTACTTTGTTCAGAGCACAGGCAGGTGAACTCAGCCCAGAGCACAGACACATGACAACTATCTACAAAAGACAATGTAAACACACCTTTTGTTGTCCTAGTTACAAGAAAACAAACAGGAAAACCAGTTAGCACACTTAACCTGAAAGACAAAGAAATATCCCAAGTGCAGTTTTTGTACAGGGATGCGTTTGCAGCGTTGCATATTGCAATTGTTTTAGGCCATCATGCAGAGTCACTGTTTTAAGATGTGGTAAACACCCCCATGTGTCAGCCCATAGAACACTGTGGTGTCATCAGTACAACCTTACCTTCCCAGCTCTTCCCCGATTTCATAAACGTCTTCCACCTTCTGTTGCTTGAACAAAGCCATACCTGGACTTTTCATTGATGTACAAAGATGACGCAACTAGAACGTGAAGAAATAATGACATTCATTATGATCTTCAAATAGGCAAAGAATCAGTAAAACGTATTTCTGGAAAAGTCACTTTGGATCCATTGTAGCTCATTCATGGCCAAAGTTACCACTGAGCAATCAGAATTCAGTCTCAGCCAAATTGCAAAGGTCCAAATCTGGAAAGAGGTGAGCACCTCTAAGTGAAGAGGGTTCTTGCCTCTCACAGAAGTACCTGAGCACATACTGAACCAGAAGCACAAAACACACCTTGAAATATATAGGTGAAAGAAGTAAAGCAGCTAATTAATAATTTGACAAACTTCTTGACAATAAAGCACCCAGACTTTGCTAAAGAGATCTAGCTTGAGAATCAGCATCACAGGCTTCTTCATTGAAGTGTCAGCAGGCAGACCATGAACCAAGGGGACCACAAGGCAGAGCTTCCTTTTTCTGATGTGTTTCTGAAGTGCTGGTGTAAAACTAAGGTCAACACCAACAGACTTCACAAAAAACAAAGGATAAAGACAAACCTTGCTGAAAACCCCAAACGTTTTGCTCAGCCTGAATTGCAAGATTAAGTTCTGAGCACTTGCAGAAGTCAAGTAGGGGAAATGCCCACACATGAAGAGATACTGCTGAGACTTGCCCAGACTGTAAATCCCTCAAACCGACTACTCCCTTCATCAGAATCCAAGGTACGTGGCAATAAACAACATTAATGCAAATAGACCTGAAAGGAAATCATTGTTCTAAGAAAGAGAGAGTTTGCCAATCAGAGAAGCAAGTTAAAAACAGTGCTTTGAGAATGGGGAACTCACCCAAGTTGCCTCTGAGAACAGTCACTTCTCATTTGATTGACAAGTTTACTCATTTCCCAGCATCCTCCAAAAAACATACCTAGTTCTCCAGATGCATTGAATGCATGCAATTTTATCTCAAAAATATCATTCAAGCATTCAAGTCAGCCTAGAGCCTTGTATTTGAAGGCTGAATACAAAACTGTTCCTAAGCCTTCAGCCCCTTCAATCATACATCTGAAGTGCTGGTGTTTCTAATGTCTATTGTTTCACATTATCTTATGCTGCCTTCCACTCTCATTACTTCTCTTTTTTACAGAAATCTCTCACTGGTTTTTGCCCAACAACAGTTAGCACAAGCCCAAAACAGATCATACACTGGGTGATCCAAGACAATAGCTGTTAGCAAATACACAGAGTAAAGAAGAGAACAGAATAACAGATAGGCTTCACACACTTAAAACTTAGTTGAAAAAAAACCACCTTCACAAGCATAAACATAGCCCTTCCCAGTATATATATTATACTAATGGGAATATACTGTGTGTATATATATATATATAGTATATAGTATATATTCCCAATAGTATATATACACTATACTATGGGAAACTAAGTTGATTCCACATTCAAAGATTTAAACTACAATGTTTTGTTGGACTTCATTTGCAAGCACAAAGAACAAGTATATCAAAGGAAGAATTAAAGCCTTAAGTTTTTTTCACTATGTAATGTGAATGCATTTCCTTACACTGGCCAGTGAAAGCAGACTGAATTAGAGATGGTCATTCACCTTTAACTCTGACAAAGAAGTTGTATACTCACAATGTCAGAAAACAGCAATAATCAACTTTGTCTTCTGATACACTCTTTATGCTCATAAACACTTGTAGAGCACATGCCCAAACAATATCTCAATACAAAGAGCCAAGCCCATTCCAACCACTTAGGGTCTGCATCAGGTTTCATTAAAACTAGGACAACAAGGGAATCTGCTGCAGTATGTTTTGGGTCAGGGCAGAACTTTTAAGAGCTCCAAGGCAAGCTTTACAGAGGAGATGAATAACCTTCTGTGTTCTTTCACAGAAGATGTTATGTTTACTCCTCAATCATCCCATACTGGGACCATCTCTTCTATATCAGTCTCTTTGCTCTAGGTTTACTAGCAGTGGAGGCCAGCTTCTACTCAGCATTCACATTATACACTGTGTTTTCATCATGATGCGCCATAGTATAGCATATGCATAAGATATGGTACTTCACCTGTATCAAACACCCCTTTACACATCCCAAACATCACAAGCTGGCAAAGCATAATCCTACGCAAATGATTTTCCTACAGACATGTAACAAAGTTGTAGCAGAACCAAAAGACACAGAATACAAACCTCTGAGATTCCAGTTTCAGGCACTAGAAACACGTCCTGCCTAAACTCTTCATGCTCTTAAACTTTGTCATGCCATCCCTAAAATTGGATTCCCATTGTGATCTACAGCATCATGTCCTCGCGTGCCAAATCCATGATAAATGTCCACCCACCACTGAATAAGAGCAGGATTAAACAAAAGAGAGGCAAGAACAAAACTGTTGGATCATTTGGCTGGAATCTGCCTTGCCTTTTTTCCCTCCTTAGGCTGTCTTCTACCCTCAGGAAACCAGTTTCCAGTGTCTGATGTAACAGCTGAATAATTTTACTTTCTCAAGTACACCTGACATGAGCTGAATCACTAAATTCTCAGAAGCAAACTCAGAAGCATCCCTTGTGGCATGTTTATATATGACAAAATGATAGTTACACTTAAACCAAAATCCAAAACACATTAGCACAGACCAAAGGAATAACTTTCCTTTGAAGTTATTCTTTAAAACTGAAGTGACCAAAACCCCTTAGAATCAAAACTGGACTGTTTAAAATTAGGAATTTGGAAAAAAGGGGGAAGGAAAAAAAAAAGAGAGAGACAAACAAAACCCAAATCCACAAAACAAATTCAAGTGCTATTATCTCCTCATTTTGGTGCCTTGTGCTAAAACTAAACAGATTCTTACAGGCGTTACTGTTCTCCTTTTTCACCCTTCTCAAGGTTTTTTTCCTTTTTGCCTTGGAAAAGACTAATTCTAACAGCAAAACACAAGTGATTTTTACCCTCTGCTGTCAAATAAAGGTAATCAAAGCACAGTTAAAAGTTAGATTAATTTCAGCAAACCCTGATTTTCACCTAAATATTTTCTTGTCAGGAAACAATAGCCTAATTTTTTTCTGCCAGAAAACTGAGACAGCTGTTACTACCTGTGTGCCTATGAAGGACACAAAACACAGCCAACATCCCAGCACTGCAGTCCCACGGCAGACTCCTGCCATCAACTTTTAAGGAATCGCTTTCTGACCTCCCAGGTTTACTCTGCAATTACACATGTGGTGAACACCCAAAGACTGCATTTCCAAGCCTCCACTTCAAGCATACACTACAAATGTGTTAGGTCTGCAGCTAATTCCAGCTCCCCAGCAGACAGCTAACTGCCAGGGCTGCTGCTGTAACTGATACCAAAGCCCTGGCATGCCTGAGCGATGAGCGTGGTGTGAACGCTGGACAGGCAGGGCGCAGGGGGAAGCCCGCAATGCCAGGTATGCTGGCATGGCATCGCAGAGCCCTGCTGCCCGCCCCCGAGGCGCCTTCAAGGATTACTACTGCAGATCACACACATCGCTGCCCCAAAGTCAAGGGAGATCAAGCCTGTGTGATCCACATTTCTTAACACAAGAAATAAAGGACATAGGGAAGTCTGAAGCTACAAATGCTTCTGAACAGATACTCTAGAGTGACCAGTTGGGCTTTTTCTGCATGCATTAAGCAGGGGGCCTGCTGATTATGGTCCTTCTGAAGCTGGTGACTGATCACCAAAGCAGGAGCAATTGCCACTTATTTCCACACTCTCATCTACACCTGCATTCCTGACTGTCCTCTAATGGGACACAGGCCAGGCTAAACCAGCCCCTGCTGTGCTGCATCACCCCAAGCCCCAGCTCGCTGCCCAGAGCAGTAGTTGTCAAGGCACCTACCAGATCCCAAGTGAACCTGCTGGAGGGAAAAGGCAGGGAGGAACTTGTGGATAAACGTGATTAAGTCGCACAGCATTTGCTGAACGACATCAGTAAGATGAGGTGTGAACCCAAGACCAACAGTTCCTGATAGTTTTGGGCAGACACAAGCCAGTGCATAACACCCAACGGTGTACTTCTGCAACTACCACACTCTCCAGCTCCTGTGGGACCTGCTCAGCAATGAGGGATGCTGCTCACTGAGGAGGTGGCCGCGGGAGCTGCCTTTTCCCCTGGCTGACAGCAAGCACTTTAAGCCTGAGGTGGGAACACCGTTAAACACGCCGCGGATGCCCAAGTGCAAGGCACCAACCGAACATCTCCAACAGAGCGGCACCACAGCCACGGGACTGACCTGCGGAGGGACCCGTCCACAGCGCTGAGGAGAACCTCTCAGGCGGCGAGGGAAGGGCCTCCGGGTGCCCAGAGCCTGCTGCAGCCTCCAACCCCCAGCACAGGCAGGGCGCAGAGCGGGAGCCGGCGGGAGGCACAAGGGGGAGAGAGGAACGGGGAAAGGGCCCGGCGCCGAGCAGAGGAGAGGAGGGGAGCGGAGCCCCAGGGCACCGCGGGCTGAGGGGCTCGGTGCCCACTTACCGCGGGGCGGGGCGGGGCAGGGCAGGGCGCGGCCCGTCCGCCGCCGCGCTCCCTCAGCGCGCAGGGTCCCGCCGGCCGCGCGTGGCGGGAGGAGGCCGGGGGGCGGTGCCAGCGCCGCTCAGCGGGGGAGCCGGAGGGAGGGGCGCCCCGCCGCGGGGACAGCCCGCGCCCCCTGGCGGCCCCGTGAGGCGTTGCTGTGGGGCGCACAGGGGCAGGCTGTACCGGCCGACAGCAGCACCGCTGGGCTGGGGCCTGCGCGCAGCAACCCCAGCCCCAGGGCACGGGCAGCTGAGGGGTCGGTCGGGGCTCGGTCTGTACAAAGCCTTCCAGGCCATCACAGCGCATCCAGGCTGCTGGGGGAGCACCCCTGAGAGAGGACCCCGTTTCTTCTGCTTTAGTAGAAGCAGAATGTGTAAAAACAATACCAAGGAAGTAAGGCTGAGGAGGTGAATGCACTAGAGAGGCGCTTCATTTGCAGAAGCCTTGTTCTGTACTCTATACAAGACTATATAGTTTACTGTGTAGTCTGAAACTCAGCATTACTCAGTGAAATTGCCTGTTGTTTTGAGCAACAGGCTTGTGAAATGAAGAGCAGCACAGGTGTTCAGTCCTCATGGTGCATCTCAAAATGCACAACAGGCACTACTATAGCAAACATTTGCAATACTGGTTTCCCATAATGCTTCTACTGCCCTAGACCAGATGTTGGCTAACAACAATCACATCCTTCATGTGGTCACTCTCCTGTCTTAAAGACATTCCCTAAACCTTTAAAACTGGGCTTTCTCCCTCTTCACTTGTCAAGACAGTAACTGCAATAAATACCCTTCGTTAACCTTAAATTTATTCTGGGCAAGTTAACATCCACCGCTTGTTAATGAGGAAGGATGTGTTCACACCTTGGAATCACATGTAAATGCCAGGCTGCCTTCGCTTCCAGTTCTCCACATGGTTAAAATGAAGCAAAGCTATGGAAAATTACCACACATAAATGGGCAGGCTGTTTCCATTGAAATCAGTTGCAGTGATAGATGAACTTTAAAAGCATCTTATACTAGGCAGTTCTTGTTATTAATGCAGTTCAAAAGGAACTTAGCTCCAACTTGTTCCAAGCAAAGAGGACTGAACTGTGCCCCTGCTCTCCTGACCTGGGAGTGGTGTTCACAGCCCAGGAGTTCCACCCAGCTCCACCAGTTCCAAAAGCAAAGTGGCTGCATCTGCTATTACACATGGTGGAGGACGAAAAATGGGAGCAATAGTCAAGTTTTCAGAGGGCAGTGGAAGAGTTCAGAACCCTTTGAAAGGGAAATAGAGATACTTCATTCCTCACCTTCAGTTCTACAATGTGATGTGATCAAGTGAAAGTCACAGCAATCCTCCAAATTCTCAGAGGAAAAAGCACAAAGGGAAGGCTTCCTCTTTTGTTTGCTCCTAGCTGCAAGGACAAAACAGCATGGTTTGACCTGAGAACACAAATCAGGACAAGCTCTCCCTAGTCCTTGAGTAACCCCAATTTGAATTTAATGTCTCCTGGCTAGCCCTGCAAGGTCTCAAAGAAGAGCAAAGGTAGGTTGAATCTCATCCCTGACACCATGTCCATAGGGTTTGCAAGCCAAAATATAGGATCTGCCTAAGTAAGATGCTGCTTTTAGATGGTTTAGTTGTTTACCCTTAGAACACTAACTCAAACTTCTTTGGAACATCTCTGGCAATCAGGGCAAAAGTCTTTATGTGCATACAGGGTAAGAACAGGAAGAAAAACTCAAAGCTGAGTACCACTTGAAGCAGGCAGTACAAGCAAACACTGCAGCATCTGCTAACCACACGTCTATATCTTCTTTAGGAAATGATAAAGAAGGAAGCCCGTACCTTATGGTCTGAAGGGCTTAAATACCAGAAAAATACTACCTGCATTTATAAAACCCGATAAACAGCTTATTTCACAGTTTAATCACGAGTCATAGTGCCTGGAGACACCAGAGTCAGCTCTTCAGCTCAAACCTGAAGTCTCAGAGGCAGCTCACTGCAAAAACTTAACTATTTTGTACACACAGAAGGTACACCTCACTTGAAACACCAGGTAGGAGACAGCTACTCAAAGCTAGGGGAACCTTAAGGCCAAAATCATCTTAATTTGCACCAGGTATATTCTACTGTTGAGTGTTTTCATCACTTCTCTTTACAACACCCCAGACTATTTGAGGGTAGAGAACAGATTGTGTTCTTATTTAGTAACTGTTTAGGGTTTTTAATATCACATTCAGTATACAGTCCTGAACTTTGCTTTCTAGTCTAATCCTCTGTAAAACTAGCATTGTAAGTGGATATAAACTAGACAGGCACAACTTCTACAGCGTAGTATCATGATGAAAACACCACTCTACTAACTTTCTTGTGATTGAACCTTTTACCTTCTTTTCCAGGGGGGAAACTTCCAAGGCAGAGCACACCCTTCCTTTGCATTATCTGAGTGAATGCACTCCATGTGTGGGAATTCTTACAGCTTCAGCACTACATGGATTCTGCTTCCAGTGAGGTCAAGAAGCTGCAGATAAGGAAGCTATGTTTAGCACTTCTGAAAATCCCACAGAATGAACATGACACATTGCAATGCCAGCAGATTTCAGCACATTCTCTGCACCTCTGTGGCACCCAGAACAGAGAGTGAGACTCTGCAGGTATTTGGTCTCAGTTCAGAGTAGGAAAGCTGTGTTTATCCTTTCTAATGTATTTCTTATGAATAAAGTATTTAACAACATACATCAGCTACATCCCTGTTGCAATTCCACTGGGAACAGATGCATCAAGCAGGAAACAGCCTCAGCTGTTCTTTAAGAGGCCCCAGCAGCTGCTAGGGGAACACAACGTAAATATGCTAAGCATCCAAGTGAAGACATCACTCCCTATGCACTCGCTTCCCAGCATTTTCTGTTTATTCCTTTGACTTAGACTTCCAGTATCCAGGACAGGAAGTCCTTAGGCCATAGCTATGTTGTGCCTCAATTGCTGCTATCTATCCTGCTTCGCAACCCCTTTGAACACCTTTCCAACCCTCCCAGTATCTAGTCTTAACAGCTTGCCATCCTGTAGCAGAACCAGAGGACAAGAATAGTGAACTATGCATCTCTACTGTGAAAGATCTGCTTGCACATGCAATTAAAGTGATCTCCCAACTCTTCTTTTATTTTTCCTCTCTCACAAACATTTTGCTGTTAAGTTTCCTATCTGAAGTAGCTGAGCTATTCTATAGCCTCTTTAAGGGAGTCCAGGTAACTCCAAAATGCAAAAATCAGGTCTCAAAGACAGACATTGAGACTTTACAAATTAGTTCAGTACTTCACATTTTCAAAGCAGCTGTAATTAAGCACTTGGGTACCAGACTTTAGTAGAACATCAGTGCCCAAGACTACTAAAAAGGCTTTTGGTACAGGAGATACCATACAAATGCACATGCTTCCTAGGAAGTCTGTGAAGGCTCATCCAAATTTAAATCTCCCCTTCCCTTGTCTCCTGAGAAACTAAGGGCACTAATCACCACTTTACCCAGTCAGCATCACCTGCATGCAACATCTTCACGCTTCACAGCCAGATTTCTATCTACGTTCCTTTATAGAGACTCTCTCAAATCACATTATGAGACAATAACACCAACTTTGCTACTGGTTTGTCCTGACAGCACCTGCAGTCATTTCCATCTGTTATAGAAAAAACAAAAAGAAGAAAGAACCAGAGCAAGCTGTGAGGTAATAACAATTTATTTTTAATTTACATCAATCTTTATGAAAATAACATCACTTATGTTCTGTGATTCAGAGTTCTTGTACCGCATACTGCTGATTTCTAACATGGCACTTAAGGGAATATTCACTTAAACAGCTACAGAATTCCACCACACTGATTAATTTTCCATTTCTCAGTTAAGCATGACAGAACATACAAACTCTGTCAAATTTAAGACCATCCATTCATTCCTGATGTCTTAAGGAACTAAAAAAAAAGATCTTTCCCTTTCTGTTGAAATATCTTACCATGCTTACAAAGACTGAGGGCAAAGGGAGAATCTCTCACAGAAGACACCTAAGGGCAACAAAAAAATCTTTGACATATTGATTACATAGCTGGTAAAAAAAAATAAGCAACCACCAAACAATCTGATAACACTGTATGATAATACTACCTGTACGCATGGACAGGTAAAGCTGAAATACTGTGCAGTTTCAATAGCTAGAGGTGTAGTGCACCAATTTTTTGCCTATTTAACAGAAGATAACAGAGCATTTTAAACAAATAATCAGAAGTTTCACTGGAAAGCCATGCATACACATATGAAGATGCAAAAGGAACTCTGCACGTATGTGCATGACCATGAAGTCACAGTCTTAGCAGTCTTTATTTGCATTAACAAGTCAATGCCCTACTAAGTGCCTGATACAAACATTAAATCCTCATGCACTCATTCAGAAGCTTACCTCTAAATATAAACACTTGGTATCTAGGCAGTTCAGCTTTTGCAGGCCACTATAGTTTTGCTTGGTTTCATCAGACTTAAACGCTGCCTGTGTATCTTGCATGTCCCTAGCTGGTTACTACTCCTCAAAGTTACCAGAGAAAGCACTGCTTGAAAACTAATAGTCACCCAAAGACATCTGCAACAGCTAGGCAAGCTTCCCCTGACATGGCTTCCTATTATATGCATCTAATTTTTGTTCTATGTATACTTCTAGTTGTCAGAGGTTAGTTACCTCTGCAATTCTTTGACCTTTCAACTAAGGCATCAGTAACAATGCTTAGCAAAATGAAATCAACAACTCACTGGGAATCTGAATGTAACAGCATCAACTCATTTCATATTTGCAAGCTAATGAAATACCCAGAGAAAACACAATTTCCATAAGCTTTCAAACATTCATGTATTGAATTCATACACTGGCATAAGAAACAGAACAATTGGGTAACAACTTGGAGAATGAAACACAGCACCACGCAAACAGATTTAACAATCAGAAATGGTCCTGTAACATTGCAGGTCATGTTTTATCAGCTAGACAACTTACCAAACAGTTGCCCTACAGTTAGTTTCATCTTCACAACCCAAGGACTTCAATGAGATCAGTCTGAAAATGTCTCTTAACATCACAGGACTAGTTCATAGTGAAGACTCAAAACCCAGGAATAATCAGTTTGTAGGAAGAGGATCAATACAGACTTCTAGTTTCTTCACCTTAACATTGCAACTGTTGCCACTGCCAGGAAGATCTTCAGTTTAGTAAGATTTCATCTAACACTTGAAAACAAGATTAAAACAAAACCAAACCAAAAAGCCATACATTATAAATTGATTTAGAGACCAGCTCTTTCATAACCAAGACAGCTTAACTAGAAAAGTAGAAAACCTGGTCCCATTTTTATAGTCAAACACTGATTGTAAGTGAAAAAATACAGTATATGCAATAATATGAAAAACCTGCCTAACAAACTCAGGTACACAAACAAGAGTAACTGGGAAATAAAAACCCCCAAACTACTGCTTACAACAGACAAGGTAGGGGACACTTTAGAAGACAAATAACATGCGAATTGAGAGGATCATCCAATGTGCCCCTCCTTGGCAAGGATTTGTTTTCTAATTTAGTTATGTCATACAAGAAGCGTACATTTTATATCCAAAGTAGTCCTGTAAGTTGCAAGGTTCACCACTGATGAAATACTTCCCTTCCAGGTAAACTGACTGAGAATATGCTGATTTAGAGAAGGCTACGGATACATTCTCAAGAAAAAAAAGTGCTGTGAAACAGAAGTGGGATTTCTTCCCATGCAGACTCAGGTTTTCTAAAACAATTACATGGGTATTCTGGATAAAGAGGTCCTAATAGTTCTCAGAAAACCAAAAGAAAACACTTACAGCAGAAGCTTGAGGCTCTTGACTGTACCCAATCACCAGTTTTGGTTTTTGCCAATTCACCACTTCCCTAGAGCTGTGATTTGCTGCCCAGTATTTGAACGCTACTTTTATCCCAACACATTCAGATACAACATTTAAGTCAATCCAGCATTCTGAAGATCCAAAGGCTCAAGACAGAGCATTGTGAAAGTCCAGAGAAGAGCCAGCAAGAAAGAAACCTTCCTCATCAGAACCGCTCAACAATATTGCTCATCATCGAACGATAAAGAAAGGCCTCCAATCACAGTTCCACAGCCAGAAACACTACAGCTAAACACCCGAAGTGTTTCCTTCCAGCTGTCTTCTAGGATGTGGATGCAACACTCACAGCAAAGCTGAGCACAGAGAGAATACTGCATTTTTGTGCTGGAAAAGGATCATTAACTTCTGTGTGTGTGCTGTGACCTTTAGGCTCCTCTGATTGATAAACATTTGTTTTAGGAATCCTTTTGCTACCAATATTTTACAAATACATTCATACAAAAAAAAAAAATGCTATGTTTCTTCTTAAAGAGTGAGAGTTCATCTTATTTTAAGCCCTAAATAGGAAGAAGCATTAAAATACATTAACAAAAAGAAACAACCCCAAAACAAACCAAATTACACCACAAACACAAACCTCTACTAAAACATGGTGCTCCTGTGACAGGTTCCATTCTTCCATAACTGCTGAGTTTTGGTTGTGGCTTTTTTGAGACGAAGAAAATAGAAATAAAATGGACTAAACAGAATTTGATCTATAAACCCCTTTGCATTAAGAAGAACCTTTATCAACACAGGTGCCCAGTAAAACATAATTGATGTTTGGTATCAATGTTTCGGTGTAATGAACATCCAATGATGAATAGGTAATTACCTTAAGTACAGATGTTCAAGTGTTCTGTTTGATGATCCATTTCATGCCTCCTCAAAAAAACCCAAAGGAATGTAAAAGCTCTTTCTGCACTTCATTCCATACCTTTATCCTTTATGACCTCAGGAATGGCTAGTTTATTCAAGGACAACATGATGAAAGACATTTATTGAACCAACACGAAACCAAAAAATAGGATGGCTTCCCACACTGAACCTGTGCTACACAAAACCCCACAGAATGGCAATGAATGTAGTAAACAGAGTGTGGATGTTTCACATATGGACACTAACAGTGCACTGTGAGAAAACAAGTGGCAATTCATCTGATTGACAGAGACAGATATTAAGTGCTCTACATACAATTCCATGAACATAAATGTAAACAGAAGTGTTTGGCCTCCATACAAAGCAGTATTTCTGAAAGTGCTGGGGTTTGGAAATCTGTCCTGCATATTTCCAAGGAATTAGTTTACATTCTGTTTGACAGGATTAATAAAGTGTTTTGGAGGTTAACTCACTTTGGTCACAATCCCAAAGAAAAGTTCATGTTGAGTGGTTTCAACTATCCTCCTCATCATCACTAATAAGGTCTCTTTTTTCAACACATGTCTCTCGCTCACGCAGGAAATCCTCACGAATGGCTTCTAGCTCAGTTAGTTCAAGACGCACTTTCTCCAGGTGATAGGTCCTCCGGTTCCTGATCTGACGTAATGGAAAAGGATTCAGGTCTCCAAAAGCAATAGCAGTCAGTTTCCTGTAAAGTCACACATGAGGAGACAAACAATCATACTTGGGGTTTTTTAAAGTCAGTTTTGAACTTCATCCATCTAAGTATTTTGCAAGTGGCTGGTATCGCCAGTTTCCTTCACGTACCTGAATAGGTCTCAGCTGTTATCAGTATTGCAAGGAAGGTCTAGAAAGCACTCAGTTTTAAAGTTATTTCAGGTAATAAAGTGTTATCAAATGCCTGACAGTTGGCAAACCACCTGCAAACCACCATGGCTTCACTGGTCAAGTTCTTTTTGCTTTGTAAACTTTGCTATTGTAAAACTTGGACAAAAATGGAGCACACCACCCTCATAATAAAGAGTTTTTCCCCAATGTCTAATCTAAATCTCCCCTCTGTCAGTTTAAGCCATTCTCCCTTGTACTGCCACTACCTGCCCTTGTGAAAAGTCCCTCTTGCACTGCAGGTATCTTTGATGCATTGAGGTCAGCCAAAACATACCCAATTAGTTCATTTTTTAACCCCAAATGAGATCTCTTCCAGCAATTTAGAAGTCTTTAAAATAGGTTATTTCAGCACAGAGAGTTGAGAGCAGAGCCAAAGCATCATTTCTCTTTCCTAATTCAAAAAGGAAGGGAAAGCCAAATATGCAGCTCTGATTAAATACCAAAATTTTTTTCAAATTAGGAAAGAACAGAAAGTTTTAGGCGTTTTCTCCCCTTTTGCTCTGCACCCTTTAGTTACCTGTGATTCTGCTGTGGTACTACTGGTACTATATATTACACATCGGATTTTAAGCTCTAAAATAACCTATTTATCAATTATAAAACGTCTACAACTTTGTTCTATTTATTGTTTTCTGTTAAAAATATGCAATCAAGTTCGTACTTCCCTGTCACTGCCAGATTTGGAATAAGTCAGCATTTATTTTAGTCACAGACAGCTGAGTACAACTGCCCAGCATTTCTCAGATAAAGGGGGGAACGCTAAAACACAAAGCACCATGCAACTCCCCCTCAGGAGTGTTTGGAGAGGTTTCAGCAGGGCAAAAATAACTGTTACCAAGACTTCTACTATTTAAATCAGTTGCATCAGTTCCAGCCAGCCTTTTCAAGCACATAGTAAGATTATTCAGCTTTAACTTTATCCCAGTCAAAACTGAAACACAGGAAGTAAAAATAATAAATAGCTCTTACAATAGGAGCTAAAGTATAAGCCTCGATTCATGTGGAATTTATTACAGTAAAAGCAAACACCTCAGTTTAGAATACATGATTTTGTATTAAATTCAACATCAGTGAGTTTTAATATCTGTGCAACACATTTTCAAACATGAAACTAATCCCAGCATGACACCTCTGCCTCTTTTTAAGATTGATCTACTGCTCTAGAGCAGAACAGTAGAACTAGGAACCTAAAAACATCAGACTCTAATTTACAAACTGTAATTCCTATGCAAGGACTAAAGAAGAGGATCTAATTTGCATTTATTCTCTGCTTCAAAGTATATCTTAAAATCAGCTGGAGTTATGTGGCATTAGCCTATGCATTAATGATGCATAAGAGATCTAAGCCTAGTGGGTCATAGCTCATGTTTTTAATAAATGAACCAGGATGGGGAATTTATGTACCATAAAACATTTCACTATGCAAGCTGCATCTGCAGTGGGGGGAGACTTCATCTACGGCTGACACTGATCTCTTGCTACCATGATACAACTCCTAAACCACACCAACCTGGCAAGGTAATCTCTGTCACAGGTAAAAAGTTGTCATTATGCATTCATTACTTGTGCTTTTGTCTGCACTAGGTACAGCTACTCAGGGGAAATCTCTGTAGTTAGTTTCATCTCTAGTTGCTTTATGTATAAATTAAGATGGAGATAAAACCAAAATAAAACAAAACCCCACAATAGATTTCTTCCACACCCCACTACAAGTCTTTCAGTTATGCACAAGTTTGAGTTACCCACCTAGCATCAAGTATAGTGCGTGTGAAATATCGGAGGTACTTGAAGATGGACATTGAATCTTGCAGTTTTAAGATTTCCTCTTCTTTGTATTTAAAAACTGCCAGGGCAAATCGAAATATTACCTGATAAAAACACACACAATGTTTGATT
>NDXB01009523.1:0-20505 GCA_002631895.1 Agapornis roseicollis
GCACTTCTAGTCAGAGAATCAAGCAAAGTATCTTTAATCCTTTCCTACAGTGCAAAACGTCAGCCTGTCATTTGAGGAGCCAGGCTGACTTTGGTCCACCAAAGTAGTGTCTACCAGTGTAGGCATACCTATACCATATGAGCAGAGTCCTTGGGGAAGGCAGTTGGGGGAAGCCTTTGGAAAGGCAGAAGGGGGAGCAACAGCAGTTTCATTTCATTTGGAGTCACCATGGCAGCAAATTACTTCTTCTTTCCTTCCTTCCCCCACCTTGTTTAAAAAGAAAATGGGGAGTAACAATAGCAAGCAAGGCCTTCAGCTAGAGAGAGCGGTAGAAACTCATTTACAGCTGAAAAATATATAGAAAAGAAGTCAGGAAGCTATTGAATGATTTGTAAAAGGAGCATGGTTTTCTTGTTTGCTGCTCCATTCACCATCCTCTATGTTAATCTCTGTGAAGAGAGATGGGCCTTTTTCTCAGCCAAGAACAATTTACCTGTGTGCTGGCACACAGCTAAGAGCAGTTTAGAAAACAACAAAAAAATCTCATTCCAAATTAACATTTAGCTGGTGACATTAGAGGAATGAGTTTATTTTTCCTTCTTTTTTCTCCTTTTCCCTCCCATTCAGAAGTTCAGGGTGCAAAAATGCTCCTGCTTCTTAATGCTCAGAGGAGCACATGGAGGTGGGGTGTGAGGTACCCTGAAGGAATAAAGGAGCTGAGCTCTTTAAGACGCCCTTTGGTGCTGAAGCCCCATGGGTGCATGCTGGGCACATGTCTCTAGCACAGGGTATCGTTCCCACTTGACATATTGGCATCTCAGGGCCAAGTGCTTCTGTGGGCAGTTGCAGCTGCATCTGCAGAGAGTGTGGGGCACGTTTGAACATAGTCCCCCCCCCTTGGTCCCTGTGCATTTCCATTTGGATGTAGGCACTACGAAATACTGGTGTCATCAGTAGGGATTGTACTCCAGAACCTGGAATACAGGATAGATCTTGAGGGGTATGTGTCTAAAACAAGGGGAGACAAACACCAGCCAGTAGCTGTTGAGCAGCTCTTGTCCCTACCTCTGTGATAGGGGTACACTACTTGTACCAGTTTTGATACCGTGACTCTGGCAGCATCTCTTCTCATCTGTGTAGTACAACTGAGGAGTGAGTACAGTTAAGCCTTGTCCATAGCCCTTTCTAAGCCCTGAATTTTTGCCAGCAGAGTTGTTAGCTGTTTAATGGAGAAGGAGGGTATAACCAGAATTGCTCCTCAATATATGAACCAACAGTCTTGAATCGATGGACGAACCTCCTGTCCACCTCTGGTACCCCCATAAGCACAGCAGTAGCCAAGGATTCATGTGAGCACATAATCTGCAGCTGCTGATGCATTCCCTTTCCCTCTGGCCTCTGTTCAGCAGTGGCATAATGTGTGTGTGGCTGCAGGCTGTGCTGGAGGTAACAGACTCCTGATTTTGCAAGTCATATCTCAACATAGTAGTATGATCGAGAAGTAGAAAACTCATCTCCCAAACCTCATAGCCCTGTGGGGAGATGGAGCTCGATGGGAGTCTTCTGATCCAATGACCACAACATTTCTGAAGCCCTGCTGTAGTAGACCCCAAGGCTGGGTCAGCTGCCAGTTCCAGGATCTCTTTGGATTCTCCTGCAGCCACGGCCTGCTCCAGATTTTAGCATGTGGCACAGCCTTGGCAGAGGAGCTTGGTATGATGGTCTCAGCATGAAACCATGGCTCAGGAGTCACAAGTTGACTCCCTTGTAAGAATGGCATGGCCTGTGCCATCAGTGCTTTCTTGATGATTTGCTGAGCCAGGAGAGGCATGACCCCCCAACATCAGCATCTAGGAGGAAGGATCAGAACAAGTATGAATAACTTACTGATCTCAGACTTGTAACAGCCTCTTTCTGTTGAGGGAGAAAGCCTATGTCCTGCCATTGCCCATGCTCTAGCTTTTTGCTGCGTAGGAAGGCAATCCCCTTCTGCTTTCCAGCAACTCCCTCAAACCTTTATGAAGGTCAGTACCTGATGTTAGTCAATCAGTAGCACAGAGCTTAATGAAGCTGGCAGAATGGGAGAAAGTCAAACTATTTAGGTGGAAGGGTAGCATAGTGCTTGTGTGGGGTGAAGGAACTACAAGGAAGGGATGCTTGTGTGGAAGTGTTAGGAATTGGGAAGCAGTGTTGTCCCAAAGCTATACAGCTCTGCTTGCCGCACCACCAGTGACTGGGAAAACAGACCTGATGGTTGTCTTTCCCTCCCTTTGAGTGACTTCCTGGAAAACCTGTAAGTAGAAGGGTGGTAACATCCTTCCCCTATCTTGAAAGGGAAAGGTCTGATTTGACACCTTTTGGTTTTTGCTTGTTTTGATCTGGCATCAGCACTTGGACAACCTTGTGGTCGATGGAAATGACAGGCCAGTGTCATGGCTCGTATCCTTTCCATCAGGGAAACATGTTGACTTGAGGAGATCCAGAAAAATCAGCTAGTGTGTAGAAGTGTAGAGAGTGTGTCAGGAGGTGTGGAGGTGAGGCAGGATGTTACACAAATAGAAAACTTGATGGAGGGGTATTAATTTCAGCACCCAGCACAGAATGGGTCAGCAAGTTAGCATCTGGGAGAAGACTTTATTTCCAAGGAAACCCTCATTCCTCTTCTGTGTGAGCCAGGCAGGTGGCAGCAGTGGTTCCTACCCGGAAGATACTGTACAGAGGCAGTGTCCTTGGTTTACCCTTATCTGTTCACACAGCTGCAGCACAGCTGTATTTTTGCTGAGGTGGATGTTATGAGCCAGATGGAAATGCCTTGTGCATGGCCAGCTGAACCTCACCAGTGTCATAAATGCCTGTCCTGCTCCACAGTGCCCCTGTTGACAGGGATTATTAGAAAAGAGCTGGTGTCTCCACTTGTACGTTCACTGTAGGACAAAGCCCCCCTGTATGTGCATGCACTCACCTTTCAACCCCTGTGCTCCTGCAGAACACAATCTAAACATATGTGAACAGCTCTATAAGCAATGCTTTTGCTAGCTGTGTATAGTGCGAGTTCCCTCCCTTCCTACTTCTCCTTTCTGTTAGCACCTATCCTCACTTCCCTGGAGCAGTCCACCCCATCATCTATTCTGCTGCTGTACATGCCATGTCTCTCTTTTTCTTTTTTATTTAATTTAATAAAATGAGTGCGTGGGTTGATTTGCATATTCATGGATCACTTGATTAATAATTGATGAGAGGGCCTGGGGCAGGTGGTTGAGAATAAAAAACATTTAGCAGAGAGCAGAGTGAAAGGAACAGATCCCTGCCTGGCACATGTCCACAGGGGGAAGAGCTGCTGGGGGCTGGCAGGGAGGGAAGGGGAGAGTAGGCACAGTGCTGAATGTCACCAGTGGAATGTAATTTTGTCCATTTAAATAATTAATCATGTCCTTGGAATTGGTGACATTTCAGTCCTGGGGGCTTTTGTCCTTTGTTGGTGCTATTGTCAGGAAAGCAGGGGCCAGGGAGGTTCCTCTCCTCGGGACCGGGGGAGATGAGGACAGGGCAGACACTGTGGGGAGTCACTTGATGGGTTGGCATCTTTACTAGTATGAATCTTGAGGGTTTAGAGGAACCTGGTGTTCAGTGTGTCCTAAAGCCAGGACTGGTTCACAGACCCTACTGCAGTGCTGTAGCTCCCTGAAGTGGCCAGTGCCATTGAGCTGTGCTGAAGTGCAAGATTGAAGTATCTTTCAGACTGGGTTGAACAGAGTCCTATAGCTTCTGTTCCCAGCCTACATCTGTGCTCAGTAGTCTTAAGCCAGCTTTCCCAACAACTCCTCTGTGTTTTGTATGTAGAGTACTAGGAAGAAGCTCCATAATTTGAGGAGAAATGCTGTAAAGGCATCTTAATGCCTAGTGCAGCTGCTGCTTTCAGGTGCCGCAAGACTCCATTCCTAGGATCTTCCTTGCAGGAGGGATCAAACATAGGACAAAAAACAGGACAAAAAAAGCTCAGAGCGCAACAGCTTCTTGGGATCTCATTCAAGGAAGGAGGAATGTTGGCTGTCTCACCTCCCCAGATCCCTACCCTGCCTGCTCCTGGGAGGCTTTGCCATGTTAATGTGCCAAATATAAATACTGTGCTAGGCTCAGGCTTAATGGACCTCCAGCATTTGAGGGCAAGAAAGTAAGGTGCATGCTTTTTTTGCAATGACCTGAATACATCTATTTCTGAAAAGAGGTATTCTATAGTGTTCATCTTGGAATTTGTTGTTCCTTTTCTGCTGAATGTGCTGCATTTTGCTTGGAGAAAAAGATTGTTTCAGTTTGTTTTCTGGAAATTGTCATCAGTAGCATAAAGTATTACTGGAAGTAATTAATCTAATGCTGGCATGGCAGAGGTAGGGAGACCTGGCTAATACAGAAGTGCTGGCAGAAGCTCCAGTGTTGCTTGCAGTTGTGAAATCAATGGGTTTAGTCCTAAGCTTTGCTACTAAAGACTGAAGTCTGATCCTCTCTCTCTGTGTCCTGTTGCCAGTGACAGCACATGGGATCAGTTGGGGAAGCTTGGATCCATAGCAGAGATTTTCTTTTTCATCTCCCTGTAGTTGGTTTGATGGTTTATTTATAAATGGTCTTCACAGATAAAAATGAAAACAGCCTTTAACCAAAAAACCCAAGGGAGGCACTGACCATTCACTTCCATTAAAGTCTAGCAGCCTATTAATAAATAGTAAGATGATACATTACGGAACAGGGGTTTGTAATTAGGTAAAGCATAAGTAGTTATTAATTTATTATGTAGTATTTAATGATGCAACTCTTCTCATGCTGTTACACTGTTTCCTACTGGAGAAAAGGATCAGCTTTATGGGACCTTCTGTGCTCTGGTGCTGTTTCCTGCTTTCCCCAGTGGTCCCAGCTGGGAGAGCTGGGATCCACATTAGCTCTAAACTTTCTCTTGCACTTGTGTCTGCACCTCTACTGGGACTCTGTGAACTCCAGTCATCTGCTACATCTTTTTTGGCATCTTAAGCTACAAGGGAATCTCTGCTGATTGTTTTTTGACTGTCTAATGTTTAAAATGGAATTATCCTCCAGCTGAGGTGCTGTCTTCCTTCCTTGCATGCAGGTAGTCTCTTCTTAGCAGCAGGCCATACCGTTGTTTTAAGGGCATCATCTTGCTGCCCTACCCGTGTATGCAGGATGGGTTTTGGAGTTAGGATCCCCAGTGACACAGAAAGCACACTGGGGAAGTAAAGCATCATGTCACAAGCTGGCATTTGGACATTGCAGAGATTGCCCTGACAAGAGCCTTGTCATGCTGTGCTTTTGTAAACATACTGGGAAAAGCTACAAAGATATGTCAGGTCTTTTGCTTGCTTTAGCCTGTCTGTTCAGGGCAGAAGAGGATAGATGAAGCTTCAGTAATGTGGAACAATCCTGGAATCCTGTGGCTCTGCCTTATCATTTCAGGACTTTGTACACACTTGGGTGATTTTATTTCTCTCTTTCATACCTCCTACCCACTCCCACCTCCTGAAAATCCCTCAAGAACATGGAGGGCTGATTTGAGTTGGCATATAAAATACAGCAACTTTGCGACCAAAACTTTTGGTCCAGACTCCCCCAGAGTGTAACATATTTAATGAGTGTACTGGGATACTCTTGTATATTTGCCACAATATAGAAAGATTCTAGTAGCAAATATCAAGGAAGTAAGAATCTACTGAAACTCTTTTTGCTTGATACTGAAGATATTGGGGTGAAGGTCCTGGGTTTGATTTTAACTTGTTTAGAAGGTTATGCCAGTCCTTATTTTAATAAGACTTTTCACTCATTCTGCTACTAATTGAGGGCCCACAATTCAAGAGAAAGCAGATAGAGAAAAAAGGGCATCTGGGATGAGCATAGCCAGACCTCTCTATTCTCTTTCTGTGTGCCTGCACACACTAGTAGTAATTTCAAAGTAAATGTTGATATCCACACAAACTTGAATGGAAGTCATGACAAGTGCTGGACATTAGTATAGTTCCATGTATTCTGCATGGAAGTCTTTCTGCAGCAGAGGTCTTTTATCCTTGCTATTGCAGAGGCTTGAAATTCTCTGCCTGGATACCAAGCCACGCACATCACTTTAGATCAATTTTCTCCTTTTGCAGAGAGTAGCTCAGTTTTTCTCTGTCTCTCTAGTACTTGTGGCCCTATTATCACTGTGTCTAATCACAACTGTTGAGATGATTATCTGCATATGTCCCTGGTGGAATGGAAGTGTTATTCTTCCCATTTCACAGAAGGAGAGAGAGACATCATGCAACTATGTGACTAATGCGAGGTCCTGAGGGATTTAATTGAAAGCAGTGTCTAGGGAAAACTGCAGGAAACACGAGTTTGGTACCGAGTGGCTGATTTTGTAGCATGAATCCCAGTCCCTGGGATCTCTTCTGAGATTCATCAGTTTGGTTTCGATTTGCAAGCTGGTGATGAACAGCAGCCTCTGCCAGCCTAGCTCGTGATTTAACATAAGTGCATCTTTGCAAAGTTGCTGCTTTGGTTGACTGGAGATTTTCCACATCTGGATAATTTTAGGCAGAGTTAACTTTTCCCCCAACTTTCTTGGTTTATTTTTGTTATTGACATTTGAGATCTTGGCTCACAGCTGCCAGAAGGAAACGCTGTGTGCAGAATCCATCACTGTAAGTGAGCTTCTGCAAAACCTGAAGGTAGAGATGGTGGCTTGTAGTTCAGGCCTGTTTCATTGCTAACCTCTCTTTGCTATGTAGTTAACCTCAATAGCAATTGTAAGCTTATTGTACCTGTCTTACAACTGTCCTGCTGGTACTACGCACAATTAATATGACACCTGGGAATGTAATACATGCTTCATGTCACCAAATTCAATTCATTTAGCTGTTTTCTTCCCTGGCTATATATTGGCTAAGGTCAGTGAATTTGCACTGAAATTTCATTGGTGTCTCTGTGCACATACTGCTGCATTTACCACAAGATCCCAATTAACAATGTCAGGCACATTTTTCTCCTTTTTCTTCTAATAGGAGAAAAAAAAGCACAATAAGCTGATTTTTCACAATGCTTCTCAGCACACAGGCCTTGGCAAAACCTAGGGAATAGCCTTCTATGTCTAAAAATAATAGCTCTAAAGTCTTTGCCCAACTGTTAACTAAAATTTGTATAGCATGGTGGATAAATCATCTGCTTAGTACGATAGAAGCATTATGTTCCAATCCTGTTAAAGTTGTAGTTATTCAATATTTCAATTAACTCTTTTCTGCTGATATGATTATATATTAATTAAATCTTGCTAATATTTCCAAAGCCATGATAGAGGAATATATTTGATCAGATATTTCTTTTCATGTGTATGAAAGCCTGCTAGGAAGACAGCTGCAGAACTATGGAGAGATACGCTGTCTCCAAACAGCAATGACTGTAGGGAAAGGGCTGGTTGTGGGAGATGCTTGCAAGACTCTTGCTGTGTGATCCGGAGTTTTTTCCCACCATGGAAGCTCAGTTGGGCCTCAGCAGAGGCGAAACTGTGACAAGAGGCAGAATTGCAAAGAAGTGGTGATACAGCAGGTTGCGCTTCTTTTTTGCTAGTCCTGTAATGATACTGCTGTGTAGCAAAAGGATTTCATAGGTATTGGGAGCGTTTTCCCATATGGACCTATTTCAAACCATAACTTTCAGCTCCTGTGATGCTTTCAGTAAATACAGGTGATGTTAAGTCACCAAGCTTCCCAAGGTCTAAATGAGGCAATTGAATTTTTATGGAGCAAAGCTTAATTCTCCCTTTGCTTTCTGTCAGAAGGCTATCTTCCTCTCCAGCCCTTCTGTGCTGTTTAAGGGCATTTCTGCATCTCTCGAGTTAAGTGGGTTTCATTTTTGTATTTTGAAACCAGGTTTTCTGTAAAACATAAGGAATGAAGCTTTTGGGGATTCTTTTTTATAAGCAAGACAGGACAGAATTGTGGCTAACTCAGCCCCTGCTTTTTCTGTGTGCATAAGCCTATGAACCCTTCCAGAACTGGCATAAGCTGGTCTTAGTTCTGCCTTGTTTCATTTGACCCTGCAAGCAGCGTGCTTATATGTAGCTGGGCTGTTTTAATATCTTGCCTCTTTCCTTACCTCGCTTGCTGCCTGTATACAGGTTTGGATCCACCCCACAAATCCCATGGGTGCTGCCATATGAAATCACCAGCTTACTCCTCATTATTCTTTTTCCTTGCTGTTTCTCCCCTCATGGCATGGTCCCTGTCAGTTGTGGGGTGGCTGGGAGCAGAGGGAACTGTGCTGCCAGCTTTAATGGAAGGGCTGGAGCTCTTGGGATGCAGGAGGTGCAGTGCTGACTGACAGGAGGCCACCTTCGCGGCACCAAACGCCAGTCCTTGCCTTGCCTGCTGGGGTAAGGAATGGTGGTGGACAGCTGTGATCATGCATGTTTGGGATGGGGAAGGGGGCAGACAGTGTCCCTCAGCAGGCACTGGCATTTGCTGTATGACCTGCTGTTTGCTTTCAGTCATTTTTTAGTTTAGTGTGAGGTGTCCCTGCCCATGGTAGGGGGGTTGGATCTTGAGGTCCTTTCCAACCCATAATGATTCTATGATTCTCTTTGGATACAGAGATGTGGTCTGGAGTGTCGCTGCTGAGTGAAGAACATTGTGGCTTTTTAGACAAATCCTTTAGGACTCTGTCTTTTCCCCCTGCTTATCCTGGATTTTTATTCTGTCTTTTTGAAATCTCTTTCCCTTCATCTCTTCTTCCCTTTGCTGTTTTTATCTTCCTTCTCCTGCTCTTTCCATACCTTTTCCTCCCTTCCCACTTACCTTCTTGATGAGGGGAAGGCAGAATTTCCCTTACTGGATCAGGTCCATTTGGCCCGTCTTCCCTTCCCTGCATCACACAGCCCCGCAGCAGTGCACACTGCAGCCCATCCTGCATGCTTGAAAGGAGAACATGTGTATATGCTTAATTATACAACACCATACAAGAATGGGGAAAGTGTTTCTTCCCTTTCCAAGCCCTGATTTTCCCCTTCACATTTGTTCAGCATGGCTTTCAATGTTGTTATTTCTCCTGAAATTATCCACTTGTAGTATCTGAGCTGACAGCCTCCCGAGGCCATGGATTCCACAGGCTCTCCATCACAGCGGGAGGGAGAGTTGCCTTTTCTTTCCAAATAAGCTGCCTCCTAATTTAATCACCCCTTACCCCCTTTAGCTTTCAAGCCTGTCCTATAGATGGCCATACCTTGCCCAATGTGTCATGCATTTCTCTGAATCAAAGATAGTTATGCCTTTTCAAGGAGAGCTACCTTCACAGAGTTCTCACCTTCCTTGCACTCTTTCCCTATTTTAGCATCCTGTGGATTCAGTGCTATAGATGGGTATCCCAGTGCAGGCTCTGGACTTGCAGTCTGTAGTTGTGAGCTCCGCCCCAAGTTTCAACTGTGATCTTGTGTATGGCAATGAAAGGTCCCTTAAAAGAAAACACCAACATTTAAGTCCTGGAGGCAGATCATATGAAGACACTATGTCTCTAAGTGGGTTGGCTGCTTTAGTGCCAAAGAGAGCCTCCTTGGCTGAAGAGCACCTGTTACCAGCCCTGCTTCTTTTCTAAGGTTCACTGGACCTGGCTTGTTTTGTCTGTCCTTCATGACTTGATGGAAAAGAGGTTTTTATTAAACCATAATTTGTGTTGATTAGTTTGTAGCATTGAGCTTCTGATGAGTTGTTTGGTTTGTTGTGGGTTTTTAAACTTCCTGTGGTTCCTGACAAAGTTACAGCTCAGGTGATAGGAGCTTTGGAATGAGATTTGTAAGGGTCGGTCCTTAATCTTGTAGCTGCAGCAACTGCTAATCAGGTATTTGGACTGAACCTCTAGGGTCAACCATTTAGGTATTTAGCACTAGGAGTTCTGTTTCTGAGGGACTCATTTAAATGTTGCCTTGCATTAGCACCAAATAACGTAGTTGATAGATGCATGATGGATATGTACCTTCTGCTCTAGGATTGTGACCTCCAGCTTGGGTTACTGAGTCATATTCTGAGGTGACCATAGTGTTTGATGGAAATTGAAGTTCTTTGGGTATCTAAAAATACATTTTGTTCTTCCTGGGGCTGAGGGAAACCTTCTGAATGTACCTGGCTGCAGTAGTTAATATTGCTGAATATATAGCACCGGGCAATGCAGAGTTCATGAAAATTTCATCGGGAGGGTATGAATTTTGCTTGCTTTGATGTGAAATACATAACAGAAAAAGGAAGTGTTAGACCCAAGAGCCAAATTTAACCATGTATGGAGCAATGAAAATATGGCTTTATAGTGTTTTCATTCTGTTGTCTAAAATGAAACAGAGGGTTCTGAGGTGTGAAGTTGTAGATGCAAACAAAAATGGGGCTTGCAAAAATAGATTTAGAGCAGGCAGCTGTCATGATGGCCACACTGTGTGTCTATGATGAGAATCCAGATTGATATGCATAAGGAAACCCCACACTGGGAGATCACGGGGTGCTGCAGGGCAGAGGAGGGGGAGCTTTGGGGTTAGTTCTTTTATGAAAAGTAGAAATTACTTCAATGCATGGAAACTTCAATGATAAATGTTTTCTAACACACAGGAACTTGCTAAAATGGTTCTTTGCTAAAGAACAACAACTAAATTATGCATTTTTGGAACTCTAGATGGAATATAGTGATTTTTCCTACCGTTGTTTAATCATGCAGTAACTGAAAATAACCATGCAGGTGTGATACCATGGAGGAACAAGCAGCTGACAGCGAATGACAAAGCTTGCCATTATGTCATTTTATACTTTAAATCAACTTGTTTGAAGATGGACCATGTGGGAAGGGTGATGGGGACACATGTGCTGCTTGAGTTTTGGTGGTGAGAGAGAACTTACAACAGGTGCCTTTGGGATGGATCAGATCCTGCCCCCAGTCCTTACCTGTTGAGCACGCAGGATCTTTAATCAGTCTCAGAAGAAGGTGGCAAGAACTGAGGAACCAGGCTATCCCATTGGTTCTGTTAGCATCTGCTGTTAGCTTTGCATTTGAAGTATTGAAGCTTTTCATTTACAGGGATGGGTGGGAGAAGGAAGTTGCACAATTCAGAAAGTTATCGGAACTAGAAAGAAGAGCAGAACAGAAAGCCAAGTGCAGGGGAAAGGGAGATTAAGAAGTATTATGATTTCTGTCACGACTGCATTATAGAGACGCTATTGTCTGGCCCAGCTGTTTTAAAACAATGATCTATTTGACAACAGGCACAAGGATAAGCTGGCTACTACCCCTCTTCCCTGAGATGCTGTAGAGAAACACAGCACTCCCACCTCACCCCATGTGGAAACATCCTGACCCTCTTCACTGAGAGAGGCAAAGAAGCCCCAGATCTCCCCCAAAGCCTCTTTGTAAAGCTGAATGAAGCGTGTACTGCAAGGAGTCTGCTCTGTCTGTGTTTTAATCCCCTCCTCCTCTGTGGGATCCTTTGTGCCACACAAGTCTGGCAAGATCACAAATGTGAGTTTGGCAGGTGGCCATATGTGTGTTAACACCTACCTCCGCAACCACGCTTCAGTTTCTTATCCTTGCCTTCTGCGCTGTTCTTGCTTGGTGTGAATTAGGCTGGTGCTTTCAGCTGAGGAAAGCTGAGGAAGCATGCTCCTGCAGAAAAAGAAAGTGACCCATTTGGGGAAGATTCTTCCTTCTGTCCGTATTGCTGGTTTTTGGTCATGATCTCTCTATATAATTCAAGTCCCAGTCTTTATCCCTCCAGCTTTGGTTCCCAAGGATGGCCAGGTTTCTCAGAAAGAAAACGTGGTTGCAGATTTCATTAAAACAGACTTCAGTTTTGTAGAGGCTGAGTAAGCAGAGCCCCTTGGGACTGGATGTTCCTTACTGCCTCCAGGAAAGTTCCTGTCACTTTGCATATCTAGAAGATGGGGTTTATTTTGTGTTTCTTCCCCCCTCACTTCCAGACCTGGCAGCTGAGCTGGCTTCTTTGCCTATATTATGCACCCAAAAGGGAAGACACAGAAAAAAGGTATTGGTTAAAAAATTAGCAGTGTGTCTTTTACCTTTGCTAAGATATAGTGAACGGTGATGTTAATAGCTCTGTTGAGTAGATGGGATGGATGCAGAGAGGAACAAACTTTACAAGCTTTCACACATTTCAGAGAAGACTTTTGTGCCTGAACTCCAGTCAGCTAAGTTGGAGAATAACAGAAATCTATTTCTTAAGGTAAACAAAAAGCTCACGTTTTGGGGTTTTTGTTTTCTACCCAAGATTACTTCAATAACAGGCCCAGGGCTGCAAGTGTTCAATCTCTTCTATTGTGTGCTGATTTCAAAGTCCAGGCTCATTCTGGGAAGAAACACTGCAATCTTCCCTGAAGGGTTTTTCTTTACTACCCTCATTCTGGACTGTCAGAGAGATCATCTCCTCTTCTCTCCTACTGTGTTTCCTGCAAGGGAGACCAGCCCATTCCCAGTTTTACTCCTCCCTCCAGCTCTAAGGTGAAGCAAACAGGGCTGCACTGGTTATCTGAAGCCATGCTCTTCTGCATGGTCTTAGGCAGGGTTACAGCATGGCTGGGGTGCTCCACTTTACTCAGTGGTGGAAGGCTATTTGTGAATCCTTTTCTGTGTGCTTCATGCACACAGCAGTTTAGAAGCCTATTATGTTTAATAAAGCTGCATTTCAATGTGGGCCTTGCCAAGGCATTGCTAGTCATGCTGGCTGTTTGGTCACTGGTACCACTGTTCTAGGCTGTGGTTGCCTGGCAGCTAGGAGGGGGATTTCTCCTTTGCCAAAACTTGTGCCATTAACACTTGTGTTAAATCAGTTTCTCTAGCTGTGTGAAGACCCTGACACATGCCTCTGCTCCTAATTCCACTTACTTAGAAAGCAGTGGTGATGCACACTAGCCAGCAACTCATTACTACTGTAACCATTGCAGCAGCTGATTATTGTTCCTTCCCTTTAATTTTGAGCTTCCTCTACTGCTGCTTGCTGCTCCTTTTCCTGTCAACTCAGATGACCTGATAGCAACAAAGTCCTGTCCTATTAATGTAAAATGGGCAGTTCATAATGGCTATGGAGATGCAGCATCCCATCCAGGCTAGACATTGACATGCAGCACATTAATATTAAAGTCCATGCTTCTGTCAGAGTACTCATCGTGCTGTAGTCTTTCTCTGCTTTCTGTAGCTGTTGGCACACGTATCATGTTAGTCCTGTTTCTGGCTTAATGTATGGGAGGGAGGAGAGGGTCACCTTGACTGTACAAAAGTTAGAGCATGAAACTTGTAACCCCTAAGGCTCTTGGGGCAACTGGAACGTTGATTGTGTTCTTGCAATGTTTGTAAGGTGTTTTTTTTTCTGCATACTTGCAAAGGCAAGGGTCTCCTTGCCTTTGAAAGGTCTGCACTTGGCTATCTCCTTCAGCTCATTTAAAAACATGTTGCCTGACCCTTGCGTGGGATGCGGTTAAAATTCCACCTTTTCTCACCCAGAGTTATGAGCAGTGTTGGCCTGGGAATGTTGTGTTAGGAATCTTCATTGCAAAAAAAGACATATATTCAAGCACAGAGAGACAGTAACTTTTCCAGCTCTCTATAAGCATCTCTCCATTAGGTTAAAGTTTACTCCCTGCAGTTGCTTTCACCTTTGAGGTTTTATAGGGATGTGGACAGTGCAAAGGAGATTTCGAAGGTAATAAGAGGACAAGATCCACTGTAGATGATAATGAAGGGCTCACTTAGAGATGCAACATCAGGCAAGAACTGAGGAGCATGACTTTTTCCCCCAAGTGGATTTAGGAATTCATTGTATGCCTCTGTTATTGGTAATGTACACATTCTTGGGGGTTACTTGTCAACTTGAGCTGAGCAGCTTCAATCAAACCTTAGGACACCTGGCTCTATGACTTGCAAGCTATCCTTTAAGAACTTCCCAGCTACCCCGTGTCTGATGTAAACCTCGACAAAGTTTAAAGTGGTATTAGGATGAGCTGATGTATTTCTGTAATAGAGATGGATGAGTTCTCGAGTATGCAAGTTTACTCCTTGCCTTACTTGTGAGCATCTGTGGGCACAGCAATTCATCCACCTGCACACACATTTATGGTGCGTGGCCTCCCCTGACCTGCGGCTTTGTTTTCCTCTTTGCTCTTGAGGGGAACACCTCCAAATACTCCAGGACACATTGTTCAAGCAGCTGCCAGGTCTGTAGCACCCTCACCTGGTGCAAGTGTGGCTGTTCCTGTTAATGGCCATTCTCCCACATAACACACAGACAACTTCTCAGGGATACCACTGACCAAAAGCAACCGAGCCCTGAGTGTCATGTCATAGCTGTGATCCTGGAGCAGCGCAGACACTTGCTTAAGGCATTAGGCATCCCACCTCCTGAGCGTCACTTAGAGCCACATGGGTTTCTACACGTGTCCAGTGGTTTGGGTCACCTAAAATTTTGATGTCAAAATGTCACAACTTAAAGCCAGCAGGGGTTTGGGTATCCTCTCAATAGCTGTCCCATAAACCAGGCTTGCTGAAATCTTTCAAGACCAAATCCTTGCAACGGATGGACCTCAGTAAAGATCTTTGTTATCTGGCTACTGTAGAGATAGTGAAATAAATGTATGTATGCACATAACTATCTATAGCTCTATCTATAGAAAGTTATGAATGCATTTTCAGTCTTTCTTGCCCTGCAGCAGCTCCTGTTTCTCCAAACTGTGACTCTCAATATTTCTCCTTATTTCCTGCTTCGGTTCTAACCCACTACATCCCCTGCATTTTCAGACACTTTCCTAAGTCAGGCCTTTCAGCGATTTACATGGGATGGCTGGATCTCATCTCACATGTGCAGATTTATCTGGGTTGGAAATCCAAGCTTTCAGAAGGGAAAGGGTGCCCCTGTAAGCGCCTGTCCTGCATGGATTCCTCAGGTTGTACCTTGCTGTCTGCTGCTAATGTGCTGAAGAGGAAGATGTACAGCATTTGCAATGTACTTTGAGAGGCCTGACTGTTTCAAGCTGCTTGTGGCTCTGAAAACAGCTTTATTTAAATCCTGCATGCAAGCTGGTGTTTCAAAATAAGGGAATAATTAAGGTGAGGAGGAAGGGAGGGAGGACATCAAATATTCATGGACTTCACAGAAAATACAATCTTCTTAGGTGTCCTGTGGCTGCAGACTTATTCAGGGAGTGAAACGAGCTGCATCAGTTCAGTGAACTTGTCCCTGTGCAGAAACCTCTCTGAGAGCCTGGCACTGTGACTGTGATGGCATTTCGGAACAGGCAGAGGATCACAGGGAAAAACAGTGGGGAAAAGGAAAGTTGGAAGGTGGAAAAATACCATTAGGAGTTCTGTTTTGCCTTCCTAAAGGCACAGTTTGGGGAGGATTTATGGAATTTTGGAAAGAAAAGGAAGTTTTTTTCACATAGGTCAAAGAAAATCTTTCTGCCAATCTGAAAAGATTGATTTCCTAAAGAAAAAAACAAAGCAGCAAGCAAAAATTAAATGATAAGTCTGGGATCATCCTGGAAAGGGATATTGTCAGTATATCGCTTTGAGCAGTGGACAGAAAAAATGGTGCTGAAGAGAAGATGTGTCAGAAAAGAGGAAAACCATTGAGACTGATGGAAAAGCAGAAGCTGGTGACACTCAGGTGAGGAAAGAAGGAGGGGGGGATGTGTCAGAAAGGCTCACTGTCCTTGTAGTGTAGTTTGGGGTGCATGATGTGGACCTTCAGGGGGAAAGAGGCTCCCAGTGTGCCAGTGCTGCCAGTTCTGGAACTGCAAGGGCATTGTGATGCAGGCTTGGCTGCTTCACTTTGCATGGGTACACTGCTTAGCCCATAGTCTCAGCTGCCAGGCACTAGTGGAGTCGCTGAGGGCATCGCGCCTGTGAGTGCTGGAGCGGGAGATGGAGGAATAATTGGTTGGCCACAGCGGTCTTCGTGCCCACTGATCTGTGGGGAGCAGAACCATCCGAGAGGCAGAGCCAGATGGTGAGCTCTAATGTGCCCATCTTTATAGATGTCTTCATTAGGTGACATCCGCACATGCCTTTAAGGGTTTGTCATGGGTCAGCATAGCATAGTGATGAACTTGGGCTTTGAATTAAGGGAATGGAGCGCAGGCATGGGGATGCAGTACTTTTTACTGTGCGGTTTGAGGGAAGATGCAAGGTGGAAGCAGAAAACACAATTAGAAAAAAGGGAAAAGGATAAAGAGTGGGGCAAAGCCAAGGTGAAACAAGTCACAGCTTGCTTCCCACGTCCAGCAGTTCCTTTGGTCCATTTTCTGTCTCCCCGTTCTGTTCCCAAGACCCCTCACTATCTGAGCTCATGCTAGCCTCAGGCTCACCTCATACTGTCTTGTTCTCACTGCCATTTCCCAGACTCAAAGTCCAGAGCTGCCTGTGGCTGCTCCTTAGCATGTCCCACTCCCAACCTATGCATGCATGTATACATGCACATGAAAGCTTTCCCACTACTGACTGCAGGATATGTGACCTATGCAGGAAACCTGGCTGATGGGGGCACTGGAGGGATTTCTGTTTGGAAGTTGAGAGCATTTGTGCTTGGACTCTATCTTTGCTTGTATTCCTGCATCTATTATCACTCCTGTTGCAGCTCCTTCTATGTTCTTTCCCCTGCCTTGTGTGACATATCCACTCTGCAAAATCCTCTAGTCCTGCTTCCTGGAACAAGTGTGAGCAAGATGACAGTCTGCAAACTGTTCTTATTATTGCCAAGGCCACCTTTCTGCAGTCTAGTATTTCCCTGGCTGTGATTATTATTATAGGAAAAGTAGGAAGCATTCTCTTCCTTTATCCGCTGTTCCTATTTCAGAGTCAGATACTCTTCCAACACAAACGAATTTCCAGAACATCACCATCCATGTTAAACCAAAACACATGGAGACTTTTGAACCACATATTCTGTAGACAGGTGTTGTCCAAAAAAAGGCAAATGTATAGACAAAACAGACCTAAAAGGGCTAACACAAGTGATTAGAACATTTTGGGTACTAATGATCCGGTCACAAAACAAACAGTGGAGCATCTGGGGAATAGGTGGATGGGCTGCTAGCCGTGGTTTTAGGAGGCCTGTCTGATGTCACTTCAGCAATACAGGTTGGGCAGATGAGATGGACATCCTGGGAGCCAGCAAGTCCAGCAGAGTTCACCTGCATTTGGCAGTCTCTGTAAAGAATTGCCTTTCAGCTGATTAGATCTCTTGAACCGCTTTTCATTTCCGAAAGATGTATTGCATGCCTATGGAGCTTTCTGTTCTTCTATGAAGTATGGGTTTGTGTTAGCAGCCCTTTAAATTTGTTTCTGAGTTAAAAATGGGTAGATATACAACAGGGCACCTGAAGCAGCAGATTTTGGCTTGGATCTTGACTACAAGTAGGTTTAGGCCTGACCTTGGTAGGATCTGGCAGCACGTTATGCCTTTCGTGTGCCTGTATTTCTTACTGTTCTCTGTATGCCTTGGGTGGCTGCCAAAATAAGTGTACTGCAATACTGTGAGTGTGATGGCTCATCTGGAAAGTGGTGAATAACTTTCTGTGCTGGAAGTGTCCAGCAGGCTGCCATTACTCCTGGTCTGATGTGCACCTGTACTGCAGTCCTGGGAGAGGTTGCTGTGTGGTATACACATACCTGAGTGAGCTGACTTGCAGCAGATATGAATAACTAACCCATACTGAGATTGCTGTGGTACAGAGGGGCCTGGGGCTAGTGCAGTGGGCAGCCTGGAACAGCCTTGGAGTCATAGGCGATGGTCAAGGAAGGGAGCAGAAGAAAACTATATCCTTCCCACTTGTGGGGGAAAGGAACTGAGGGTCTAATGCTATGGATCTAGTAATGCCAATTGTATTTTTCAATAATGAAGAGCCTTTTTAGATCTCTGTAGTCACAGAGGAGCAGAGCCCCTCCTCTATCACTCTCCCTCTCCCAGCTGCTGGCCAGGGCAGTCAAGAATCTTGCTGTATTCCTCACCCCCTGCAGAGATGGGATCCTGCAAACACACCTCAAACCCCTGAGATTTCTCTGCCCTTTGAGTAAGCCCCAGAAGCAATGTTCCTGTGTAGTAACCTGAAGCAAGCACAGAGATAAAACCCCCCTTTGTTATCAGGTAGTGGCAGAGTCACGAGGTGCCAAGATGTATTTAAGCAGGTCAGCACTGGTTTTTGAGTGCATTTAATAGTAATGGCAGGTCTGCTGCATGCTAAGATAACACAGTTGCAGTGAAGGCTAATTGAATGCAAGGGCTCAAAAAAGACAGAGCTCATCCTTCTCCAGCCTCTTCCTGCAGGGTGTTACACATTGGCCGGAGGAGCATTGCAGTACTGTTTTCCACTTAAATTTGAAGCATCAGCACCGTCTGCTGCTGCAGACTTGAAATTGTAAAGCGGGACCAATTTCTGGTCATTCGTTAGGAGAAACTCATTGATCTAATTGTGTAATCCCATAAATGCCAATAACTTCTCTCTTCTAGGACCCATGGATGTATTCTACATTAGGTGCTGCAGTCCTGCTAATGAAGTGGTATTAAACTTGTACCTGCGTGTAGGTGCATTGACCTAGATTTATCAAGCTGTTACACTTAATGCTTAAATTGCACTTGATCGGCCCCATGGTCTGATCTGGTCTGGCAAATACAATATTCTCTACAAGGTTTCTACAAGGAATTCCCTCGCTGATCACACGTTTCTTTGCACTGTTATAGATCTTCCCCTATCCATTTCTTCTTGCTTATTCCTACTTATTATCTGGGGAAGCTATTTGCAGCAGCTTGTTCACAGGAACATGTGAAAGTACCTTGTTTCTCACTGTTCCAAGTCTCCACTGTTAAAAGAACTAATATTTGATTTTCTTTTTCTTTCCTTAGCTGGAAGCATCATTTTGTATACAAGAATATTAGTGGGTTTTTCTTTTCCCCCTTCAATTTTCTACCAGATAGAAAAGCAGTTGGGAGTTTTCTGCTGAAACAGGTTCTCATTAGCAAATTCCATTTTGTTGGAAAGAAAACACTGTAGAAACTTACTGCTTTCAGCAAACTTATAATTCTTCACTGTACAAGGCCTGCCAGAAACCAGCTCACAGGTGAGCTGTTCAGAAGTGCTATTTTCCAAGTATGAGGACTTTGCTTCACTATAGCTTCAGTTGATGTAAATCAGGGCTAATGAATTCCTATTCCTGCCAAGGAGAGGGTTTGAGGAGGCAGCAGGTAAGAGATGCAGTGAAGGTGATGCTGCAGTGGTGGTGAACCTATACTGGAATCCAAGCCTGAAGCATGAATTCCTAAAGCAGAGATTCCCACAAAGCAGAAATCCTCAGGTTTACCCAGTTTGCTTGTGTTTGGTTTTTCTCTAAAGCATTAAACTGTTGTGTACCCTTGAGGGCAAATTCTTAAGTGATAAACCCTGCTTCATTGTTAGCGTGACCATGGATACCATCTAGCATCCCTTTTTTCAGAAGCCCTCACAATCCTGGGTTAATGTTTATAAATCCTTTACCACAGATGTGAGGTGTTGCTTATGAAGCAAGAGAATGTTATGATATCCCTAAGGACACAACACAGGCAGTGGTCAGTGGTCAGGATGTGCTCTCATACAAAATTAACCTGCATAATGATGCATTCCCCCTTGCCAGTTTGGGGACATGAGTTACACATAGGCCTCAGTAGTAAAAGAATTTGTCTGCAGCACCTGAGCTAAGGCAGCAGCTGTTTTGATTCAGGGCAATAGGCTGCTCTCTGTCATGTAGACTGGGCACAAACCAGGGTTATTTTGTATTTAGCCAGCCTCTGCAATGTGAAATGCTGAGCAGTGTGTAAACATCTCATCTATTCCCCTAGTCTAGACAAGACAAGCATATCCAGTAGTGTTTTCTGTAACTAGGACAAGACTGAGAAGAAAAACCAACAAACACTTCCCTGGTCTCCAGCTGGGATAAATGTTCATGGACTTGACTATTCTCCTGATGCAAAAGTCTACCTGCAGCCTCTCACCAAGTGGCTTGGTTGATACCAAAACAAGTTGTGGTTGTCCTCTCTGGGTTGGCCTGCTAATCCTCATGGCAGCCTGGCTCCAGCCTCTGGGACCTTGGAAGGAGCAGAGATCACTTTGTGAACAGCCCTTGTACCGCAGAGGTTCAGACTCACGCATGAAGCTCAAGTTCAGAATACTGTGTGCAGGTCAAGTAGTGTAGGCTCACAGCTACCATCAACATTGTGCACAGCTTTACGCATATGGCAAGCAATGAGCGTTCGGGTCCTGCAGACCTTTACCTTCAATTGAGCTCATCAGATTTTAAAGGCAAAACTCCACAGTTGAATGGAGACAGAAACATACCATATTCCAGCACCAGTATACTCTGTCTTCCCCTGTTTTTATTATTGGCTATAGGCAGGTGTCGTGGTTAAAACCCAACCAACCACGCAGCTCGTTCACTCACTCAACCCCCCTTCTTGCCCTCCCCTGCTTC